>LOND01002468.1:54984-65686 GCA_014220965.1 Paragonimus kellicotti
CCCCGAATCACTATCTATCTAGGGCCAACAAGAATTGGAAACAAAAGAATTCAAGAGACCGGATTGTGCACTAGCTGCCTAGGTCGTAGTCTAGTGTTGACGAAAAGTCACAGGTATCAGCAATTGTTATTGGGCTATCCAGTGCTATGCTTATCCTGTGCAGCAGCCATTCCGATCACCAGATTTTAAGCAGTTAGGATCGATTAGGTTAGACTGTTAACGAGTACCGTGATGCACCAATCTTGTATCCCAACTAGATGTGCTGATCACTGAGGAGAGTGAAACCTGTTAGCAATACCGACGTTGCACTGATCAGGTGTTAGACAATGAACGATAGAAAATGTCTTGGCAAAAATTGGGAGTTGACGACTGATGGCTCTTGATTTGAGCCAGTTTAGTGAAAGGTGGTAGCGGTCTTCGTTGGGTGGCTGCATGAAAGAACATTCTGATTGTGGGTGTTCGTAATGTGTATGACTTCAACTTGTGGTAGGCAAACGAACTAAAATAAATTTGATTTTTTTGACCACTGTATGTCTTTGACTCTTCCTTTGAGTGAAGTACGTAGGTGTTGTTTGCCTAGTTGGGGTCTCCGTGATAAGTCAATTAGTTGGTTAGAAAACCTACCTGAAATGATATTGAGCTGCAATCAGTAGCGTGCCTGTGTTCACATCATTTTTGGTTTTTCCACTTAGGCTTGTTCTATCCATAGTCTATCTCCTTGTGATATTTTTCTATATTAAGTCATTCCGTATGATTGTTGCAGTGAGCGTCTATTCGAGCCACATTGTTATCTGATTGGGCTCATGACAGGTATGAGTGAATGAATGAAGAGGTAGATTTTCGGACAATATCCGCATCCGCATGTTATTTTTCTTTTCATGCGATGTCTCTTGATTACAGTCACAGATTCTTTGAAGCATAAGTGTTCCACGAAACTTTCCCTGTTCTTCAGGTGGATGCCTTTAGATTACTTGATCATAAAGAACGAATAAAAACAGTAGATTATCCGATAAAATTTGGAAATAGATTTACTAATTCCTACTGGATAAGCCTGCGTTCCTTGAATAGGACAGTTATTTGAACGGTTTGAATGGTAACCCAAATTTTTACATTACTGAAGAAAATAGAAGTTTCAATGTCAAAAAAACATTCGTTTTACCTTCAGTGCATCTTTTTCACATTTTCGTTGGGACCAAATTTCCTGTGTCAGGATGAGACAGTCGCGGAGTAGAATTTGTCTGCCAAAAATTGGACCCCCTTCATATCTCAGAAATCGTGGAACGCCATCATCGATGCCCTGAAAACCACACAACACCGATTTTTGATAAACAAGCACCCGTTGAAATAAATTCCCGGAACCAAAGAACAGGGAATCATAGTTGCTTAGAAAGACAATATGCTGAACGCCTAGACTGTATCACGTTTAACATAAAACCCTCTATACTGAATAGCAGCTAGCATCATTTTCGGCTCATCGGCAGTATTTCTAGTGCTAATTCTCCTACAATTACATAAAAATGTTGGATGCACCAATCCTCAACCAATTTTCACACAGGAAATAATTGTGTAAAATCTACCAACTAAATCGAAGAAAGTCCTCTCAATATGACAAGCCGTATTAATGGTCATGCAATAACATGCGAACTTGAATGCTATCATTAAGTGTGGATCTACAGTTTCCCAGATTTCAAGGACACACTGTCGGCCAAGGTCACCACTTGCTTTTGGTTCGAAAAATCGTGGTTCTATCTGCTCCTGAGTTCCTCGGCTGAGCTCGTTAACCAGATGATGCATCTTCTGCTGAGATGACATGCCACGTGTGTCTTCAATCCATTTGGTCAATCCACACGACAGCTTTCTTCCTACCTCGTTCCATTCAGGTCTGTGTGTAAGAGCAAAAGCATATTGGTGTCATATATAAGCTGGTTCACCATTTTGAATTCCACGAATTCACAATTCTCTACTTCGGGGGAAACCCGCTGTTCAATGGAACCCACTGTTACTGACGGCGGTTTGAAATTATCAAGCAATTTGTAAATTCAAGTGAAGGTACTGGATCGTAATAAAGTTAACGAAAACGGATAACTGAACATTTCAACAGGGTAGAGGTAACTTGACTGAGGTACGATTGTCAGTTAAACTCTGTGCTCACGTACATTTTTCAGCTATTTGACCGGTTTGACAGCGTAGTCCATGAACCTGAACTTCAAAATTAAATATGACGGCTTCGAATCTTCTAAAATATATACACTAAATGTGAACGGTACTTTCCATTCCACAATACAATCACTTCAAAAGCAAGTGACTTAGTTCCAAAACTGGGAATAAATAATTACTGTGATGGTCATTGTTAATAGTTTTAGACGAGTTATGATTGAACTTTTAATGGATCTGAATGTCCACATTATTCTGGCTAATTCGAATCGTGAATTAGATTATTACTGATGAGTAGTCGGGATTTGGTTAATTTCAAGTTGAACATCACCCACAATTGATCGCAGCTGTCGCATTCCCATAGACTTTCCAGTCGGCCCCTTTCGAAAAGAAGCACTAGACTCGAGTTTCGCTCTCATTAGAGCTCGTCAGTAGTGCATATCCTTGCCACTGCCGGGACTAGAACTCCGGCAATGGCAGTGGTAAACACGGTTGCCTCACGAAAAGCAAGGCCGGAGTTCTAGTCCCGGCAGTGGCAAGGATATGCACTACTGACGAGCTCTAATGAGAGCGAAACTCGAGTCTAGTGCTTCTTTTCGAAAGGGGCCGACTGGAAGTCTATGGGAATGCGACAGCTGCGATCAATTGTGGGTGATGTTCAACTTGAAATTAGATTATTATTGTGAAAATGTTCATATGGCTTATGAATCATCGGCTGAACGGGAATATCTAGTTCTTATTCAGCTAACCGCACTTTTCCGATTGCATATCGTATGCATCTGACTGTGGCTGTCACATGTGTACCATGTGCCTCAACCGATAAGATGGGAAGGAGGGGGGGCAGATGAAGGCATCGGAAGGTGAAAAACACAGTGACTGATAGGAAAGAACATTATCGTGTATGTGGTTTCCAATATACATAATCAATGCTGATTGTGATCACTTGATTTTGTTTAACCTTGTTCCTCTATTGTCTGTGAACCACATTGCTGTATCAACAGTCTCCTTATACGGCTCTGACCAGTGAACTACATCTCGATTATCTTCATTTCGAAACTTTTGCGCACTTTGTAGAAATTCGAATGGCCTAGTCCGAAACTGACAGCTCGTTGTTCGATCAACCGAACCATCATGGTAAATTCGTCACGACACCTTCAAATGCATTTGTCCTTACATGTTCCTTCACTACTCTTTCGGACCTGTCAGGTTCGCATGTACGACAATTGCCCGCTTAATGCGTCATATTCGAAATGCAAGGTTTGGCAACGTTGATAACGTTTTGTCCCAAATTTCGAAGGGGTTCTGTGAATTATAAAAGTGGCTATGTTTATTCCATCAGAGCCCGATACAGCGTCTGGCATAGAATACCCGACGTGGGTAACGGTTCCTACTCTATCACCAATGGCTCATGGTTATTAACACTGTCACAAAACTACTCAGCTTTTTCCATACATTTCCAAATGACATATCAAGAAGAGTGAATGTTAAATGCTACGAGGCGTGCTGAACAAAATGGTCATTTATGATCTCAGAATGTACATTCCGCAAACGCCTAGTAGATCTGTTCAGATACGGTCATCACCATCATAGCAATGCGTCAGCGGTTCTTGTTGATGATTGGATGCCGTATAACCACGAAAGAAAACATAAGCTGTAGCCAGTAAATTGAAAATGGAGGATAAGGGGTCTAACCGTTCTACATATCTATGTTCAAATATTTAAAGTCTAGGAGCTTACATCTTGCAAACAAACAACCGAGCCATAATTCAAAGTAAAGCGTCATCAGCAAGACGGATTTTGTATGACATTCACTGTCCCTTATCATTAAATGCAACTAGTTTGAAGACAACTCGGTCAGACAACTGTGATAATTACGTCAACTAGCTGGATCGACCGCTGGGCTGGCGCCTGGAAGACGTACCCGATATACAGTAGTCAAACCCTTGGTGACCGACTACACTTCTCTACGCCAGGTCTTCTGTCCACCTCACAGCTTATGTCGGTCGGTCGTAGCATCGGCAAAGAGTGCTGGATGTAACAGGCGACTAGATGGCATCCTTAGTACATGTCCTAGCCACCTAGGTCTGTACATACTTACAGACTGAACAAAACAACTCATCTGGCAGTCACTTCCAATTATCTACTTCTCAACTTCTTTCGTTGCTTGCTGGTTGTGCTACTAGATGCAAATGATCGAGAGCAGACACTGACAGTTAAATATTGCTCAAATCAGACCAACAAAAAATGTTTGCTTACTTGGCTGCGATCTGTGATAAACGAGTTATTGGTTGCTAGGTAACGGCAATCCAACAAATATGATGACTAATTCAAAATCACCGATCAAAAAAAGGGTTAAACAATGTGCTTTTCCGGTGGCTGATCAAACCACAGTTTGTATGCTACATGCAACAGTGAAAAAGGCCAACTTTACGCTCTTGTACTTGCTCAAGTGAACTCATACCACTCTTTATCCCATACAATTCAGAAGTGTACCACTACACAACGGATAGTTGTGGTATCTAAACGGATTTTGCTCAACCTTTCGAACAAACTCAGGTACACAAACTTCATATGGTATGAACAATTCACCAGTGACTTCGAACTTTCGTACTTACGGTCAATCGAAAAGTTTGGGTGGATGCAAACAGACATGTGAGAATAGGTGATACACATTACGACCGTCTAAATCTTCAAACACTCATTCGACTCACGTACCTACGGTCCAGATATCATACGATATGCAAGTGACCAAAGTGCAAAACGTGTAGCCAACAGTATGTTGTGATACTGTCTAATTAAAACTTGAATTACCTTAACTACGATCATTGAAATGCTCCTTCTCATAAGGCCTTTTTTTAAAGGTGAACTGAGTGAATTTTTTTCAAATTTTTTAAGCGTTTATGCTTGCGTGCGTTCACAAAAACGTTGTCGCGTAAACTTCTCAAACCGGAATTTAGCAATTTATTAGGAACTGTGATCTTTTTGTCCACCCAACAAACGGAACTAAAAGCAGACACTGATAAATCTGAGATTAATGATCGTGTCCGCTTCGTTGGGTGATGTCATATGTCTCATCTAAAATCGTTACGAGAGATAACGTATGACGATCTTCAACAAATTGACCGTCGGCACTTTTTTGTAGCTATCTTTGAATCGAATACCTTCGGTAAAGGTAGATGACGCCGTAGAAAAGCCGTCATAACAAGATACAATACTCGACTGTTTGTAACTGCCTGTTGTTTACCAGCTTTTGGCTTACCTACCATGAGTATACAAACACGACCTTTAGAACTGTATGCTTTAGGTTCCCTTCATCCCTTTTCTCACCATTTAGAGTACATTCTCCCCTTAATTTGCTTAGTTAATTTTGCTTTATCTGTTTAATTTATGGTACAAATACTTTGTAATGATGCACCTTCTAATATGTCGCATGATGATGACCATGCCGATTGTGAACTCCACTAAGTGTAACTATATATATATATATTATATATATATATATATATATATATATATATATATATAATATTCGATCCTTCATAGTCCGTTGGTAATACTGAAATGAACTTCAAGGTGTATGCTGCCCGATAATAAAGCTGCTCTCCATCGGGGTAACATTTTCAAGCGGTTATTTTGAACAGTTTCGTCTACTGTAGACCACACCGCTTGACTTCAGCACACGTACATAATTCGAGCTTCCTATATCGATCTTCGGTTCCAATCAACTCGTTGCACTTATGCTGTGTTATAGAAGACGCCATAGATTAGATTGCCATTTTTTTTCCATTCACGTCCTTCACTGATTGTCTTTGTCCCTTACCAACATGTGTGCACTGAGAAGTGTATAACTTGTTGGTTCAATCGGTTGTGGCCAATACAATGGAAAACAATTCGTCAACATTGCTGTTTGACGTTAAAGTTCAAATGTAGCGAAATACGGGCAGTGTGAACGGTGTAAACCACTCGACGGTTCAACCCATTAACCCATAAAAAAAAGTCCGGGGACGAAAGTTTGAGCGTCTGTCACAACCCACCAGTTTAGTGAAATTGTGAACTATATTCCTGCAGTCGTAGAAAACAAAAATGATGATAATAACACTTATCCACATAAATTGTTCATCAGGTCAAATGCACTTTGCAAAAGATGCCACTGAACATTGTGGTTGATTGTCAGAATGAGATAATTGCGTTATGGATATGGCTCATCATGTGCTCTCGAAAGATTTTGTGATCAGAATGATCCATTGTTTGTGACGAATGTTATAAGCCAAGCGTGCATGATCTGTGGAATCACATGCTGTTGGTTGTGCAACTGAATGAAAATCTATTTGACTGGGTTCAGTATACAGAGTTAAACTAACCGAGGGATGGTACGACGAAACTTGTAAACAATATGGAACACATTATCAACGTTTACTGTTTAGCCACAGTCTGCCAGTGCTGTTTATTTTACTGGTGACTCCACCACCATGAAATCAGTTATTTAGATGCTCCATTCTGTTTTACGATAAACAAATAGGTACTGGACGGCTGTACAACAGCAGCTTAGGCGTTGGTTGGTCGTGAATATATTGAATGTTTCACTGATGAAGGTTCAACCACAGTTACGTGGAAAATCAGTTTCCATTATCTGGCAGCTTGTGAAGTTCGTCGAGTGTAATAGTCTATGTGCAGACTGACTGAATCTCCGTCACGTGATTTTAGAATGAAAGTGTATTAAAAGAAAAAGAAACCTTTGATATATGTTAAACAGATTCGGTGGCGAATCATTTTAAACATTTGCTTGTGACATCTTAACTATGCTAGAAATTGTGAAGAAAACTGCTAAAATTTGTACTGCTAATTAGTGGTTTAGATATCCATTTAGTTGTCCGACAGAAACTGGAAATAAAACTCTAATGTAACTATTATCACTTTTGTCTCAATGAAATGTGACATTGTGATGGTTCTTCTTTATGCTGTAAAATCATGTTGCACTCAGTGAATGTGGGCAGTTTTGTATGTATGATAGTAGGGTAGCATAACAATGCGGTTTGCCTGGCCTAAACGTGTGTAGCCAGTCTGTGAATATTGTAAAATGCGAGGATGAATTGTTTTCACTTTTGGATAGTAATCCGCGTTAGTAACCAACTGATTGGTACCAGGCGTTATATGCTCAGGACGAATCAGTTCCCAGACAGCTATCCATGAGATACTTCGGGGGCCAGAGCAGGTACGCTTTCCACCACGTCATTGATTTTCAGAGGACAGTCAGGACATTAGCTTATTAGGTGGGACATTTGAGAATAACTTACAACCCTCCTCATCGGGTTTCCAGTTTTATTAATGGCTGCGCATGAATTGTTTGCCGATGGATTGCTGGAAACTGTGGAAGTTGTTTGAACAAGATGAACTCCGTTCTTCCCTACAGACGTGTCTGTTTGGTAAGACAAACCATAAAGACGGATTAACCGGAAATGCTCAATATTTATCTCCAAATTTCGGATCGTTTATAACCATACTTGCATATTTATGAAACTTTTCTGAACTCAGTTTATGTACTCTGTCTCCCCGTCATCAAAGCTTAGGTGTTTCAAGAAGTTTAAGCCAGTCATGTCCCTGGATTATTTTGGAACACAAATAAGATTACCCAAGATCTACCCTATAGAGACATTCCGATTGTCTTCATCGGTTGCAATACACGGACTATGATCAATAAGCATGCGTTAATTCAAACAGACGTGAAATAAGAAGTAGACATTGACTACAATATGAATAGCACACAGGAGCATCGGTAAACTAGTCAACGTTCGGTCAGGTCGTCACGACCTGACAGATTCAAATTTTAAACAAGTTGGATAAGGAAATATCAATGCAGATAATATCGATCGAACAATGACGCACGGTGGAATAAGCGAAAGCCAATAGGTTGTCTATGGGGAGGATTTGAGACAAGATTTTTATACCATCAAAAAGATGGAAAATGCAATAAACTTATGTAAACAAAAAAATTAAAACACCCAAATAATGATGCTGATAACATTAACAGTAACTCAAAAGAACATAAACTCATGACTCATCAACGCCAAGTCAGGGTTAGGTGATTCGGAACACATTCCAAAGTGGCTAATCACCAACAATACCACTGCTGTCCAATCTTCTATCACACGACATCTGAAGAAAACAGGGCATGATATCCAAGTGGATGAAAGTTTTCCAGTGTTGTATTGTGCAACTGTCGGGCGTAGTTTGCTGTTTATTGAAACCGTTGCAATACACTGTTATAACCTCACCTTTTGTGTGCACAGAAAATTGACATTTCGTACACTTCCTCCAGTATGGTATAAAATCCAATTTTCCGGCCGTTATTTTGACATCCTTAAGACGAAGAATCTTCCGCTTCATCCGCCCGTCTTGAGTCGTGTTACTGGCTTCGCAGACTACGCAAACCTTAGTGTTAAACTTGGATCTGTTTCGACGTATTCAATCGGCTGCACACTTCGCTGGTGGTCATACTGTTCTCTTGTAGATTTCTTTCTATTTTAACAGTGGGTTTTTAAACGTTGGAACGATTCCGTAAATGTAGTGTCCGATGCAGTGGCACTACGCGCCCACATTTTGAAAATGTCATAGGTGAGTTCCATCTGATTGCATTCTAACAGTTCGCTAGCAAAATCCTATAGAATCTCACCCACCAATACTTTCCAGACTAATTCCAATCGTTACCAAATTCTACGACAATATCTACACATAGTCTTCTTTATGTCCGTACTCTGAAGTGAAATTCTGCTCTGACCTCCATACTAGTCAACTTTCAGTTTACTTTGATACTATTTTTCTGGAGTCCATTAGATGACCAAGTGTATAAACCTTTGTGTGTTTTTTTGCCTAAAAATTATCCGGTTCCAAATATTAGGATTCCATGTGCGCTCAGTCAGTATAACACACCTATTTAAACCAATAACTAGTTCTAAACATGTGATAGTTCGATAATTGCAACCTTAACATTCGGGGTATATAAAACAATCTCTTGACTCAGCCTCTCATTTTATCATTCCCTCCAACCGGTTACTTCAACTGATTGGATTTCCTACGCCCAGCTATATAAATACCATGCAAAATTAGTTACAGAAGGAAACTCAGGGTGCTTTTTCCTCAGAAAAATGTAGTCAATTTCCAATACTTAACTTAATGGTACGCGCATCTGTGAAGTGCACTCGTTATAAATGTTTAATCCAGGTATTGCGGAATATATGTATACCATTGTTTCTTAATGATAGAGTTACCAAAAGGTGGACATCTAGATGTGTATAAGAGACAGGGTAACCTTGTGTGCTGGTGTGAAAATCGATATCCAAGTCTGTTCAACCCTGTTTGCTACTAAGTTTGTTTATGTTTAAATTATCGAAGACATGAGTCCAGCAATTTATGTTCATTACTGGCTCAACTTTGTGCTCGTCTGGAATAGTGTTCGACGAGTCTGTGTTTTAGCAAAATACTCGATGCCCCCACACGGTATTCCTTTTTATGTGCTTTTCACCTTAAGTGTGTTATCATTCTGTTACTGATAACGTTACTCGATCAACCGTTACTTTGAACTACAATAGTTTACTTGTCGCGTTATCTTTCACGGGTATAAAATAGCAATTACTATCTCCCTTCTCTTCGTATGACATCAGCTATTTGGAAGCGATCCACTATTGGAAAAAAAACTTGCCAAATATCAAATGAAAGGGTGCACAAAAATGCGTTCATCACATCTCTTCAATTAACTTGTTCACGAAAATCGTTTGCGAGTGAGACCACTCAAAATCCAACAAACTTATTTGAAATATGACATACTACTTATTATACGACAGTAGTTATACACAACATGGACTGATAATCTACCTGGGAGTTGACGCCCTGTTCAACAACAATAGAGAGTTGTGATACTCGTCTCTCTGATTCACCGCTGCAGTCAACTGCGCCTCACATTGTCTGTCAAAGAAAACAGGTATACTGAATACAGAGAACGAAGGAATTATAGTTGCTAACTAGCCCTGAAATATTCCGGCTACAAAGTGTTTGTGTAATAAAAAAACAGGGCAGCCAGGTTCAGCCATCTATGATTTGCTTGTTTAGGTTGGGTGCGTATGATATCGGTTCGATGTATGAGGTCTGTGATGTCAAAGCTTGGTTTCGTAGGATTCCTAGGAATGGTGGTCACTTGCGGTTACAGACGCTACCAGGAATGGTGCGAAATCGTACGTTCTCTTCGATCTTGTGACGAGATTTGTTGTTTATTTTTTTGACTCCGGTGCGTAGGTCCATCAAACTCTAGTAGGTTTGACGTAACTAGATATTTCTAGTGAATGGTATGTTCAATAATTTGATCACGAAGCGACCTACTTGGTAAAAAGGCGGGTTTGGCTAGAAACAAAACGGCAGGAATCGCGTGCTCCTATATAAACGCACAAGCGTATGTATATCTATATATGGATGACCAGCTAGGAACATGATTCGTACAATCTGAACACAAGTTAAAAAATGAACAATGTTTCCTCGCCAACCGATCTCCGTCTAGAAT
>LOND01002469.1:0-10142 GCA_014220965.1 Paragonimus kellicotti
ACCGACGGCTATGCATGCCGAATATAACTAAGAAAATATCACTGACTTGTCCAGTTTTCGCGCAAAATCCTACGTTGCAATGATTTATGACGTGTCTTACATTTGCAGCTTTATGAAAAGCGCAGTCCTCATGGTCCAACAACAGTTCAATCCTGGTAGTACGATTGTATCTTGATTGTTCCCTAACCTTCCCCCGAGGGATACCTGAGTGTTCTGAGGAGACATTTCGGGAACGCCCACGGTAGGGTCGTGAGGAAATTTGCGCCCAGCCTTATAATACGATTGAATCAAATGCCACCTAGATCTTGAATACATTATATACCCAACCAGGATGGAAAAGCTACTGTCTGCCTTCAACAAGCTGGCAACGCCAAATTCTAGAAATTTCCGAAAACATTGTGATCGAACAACTTATTGTGCAAAAATAGCTTGCGGGCAGTTGCAAAGTGTCCCAACGTATAATAGTGAATATCCTGTTGTATTTCATAATTTATTTTAGTACATTTCTGTATATACCGTTTTGTTAACCTCATCTGTACAC
Source organism: Paragonimus kellicotti (assembly GCA_014220965.1). Taxonomy (NCBI): domain Eukaryota; kingdom Metazoa; phylum Platyhelminthes; class Trematoda; order Plagiorchiida; family Troglotrematidae; genus Paragonimus; species Paragonimus kellicotti. Next base: position 542 of record LOND01002469.1, read on the forward strand.
TTGTTTGAAACCATCAACTCACTTTTGAATTTAATCGTCAACACGAATAAACGGGAGTTACCGCGCACCGTCTCTGTCTTCTCCATTTGTGCGGATTTTGAGCTGGTAAAGCGGTCGCACGTCGTTTTCTGAACTTCACTCCTGGCGCTGTCTTTCCCTCTTGTGGTGGTCTATTCAACTCAGCGGACCTCGACTTATCAGTGAGTCGTTCCTTTTACCGATACGTCTTCTGTTTTGTTTGTACGCTTACCTTTGGAGCCTATCCATTACCGTTACAACCCTTCTTGGTGTTATCATATCTTTAGTCATTTTCATCATTTGATTGATTAGGCCACCACAAAAGTTGTGAGCCCGATATTTTTTTCGAACTGTGCTTTATCCTTTTTTGGGCATTATTAGAAATGTTTGATGATAATATGGACATTGACATTAAAGCCGAACACAGTGTTGCTTTAAAACTGCCCGAATACAGCGCCCGAAACCCTCGACTGTGGTTCCACCAGATTGAGGCCGTCTTTACCACCAGACGGATAACGTCAGAGAAAATAAAATTTTCATACGTGGTGCAGTCACTTCCTTTGACGTCGCAGCGGAGGTGGAAGACCTGCTAGAATCAGTCCCATCTGATCTCCCTTATACCCTGTTAAAAGACGCCATCATAAAGCGGACTGGAAAGTCAGAGGCTAAACTCTTGCATGACTTGTTTAATTCAGTCGAGCTAGGCGATCGGTCTCCATCCCAACTGTTACGTTATATGAGAGGCCTTTTGGGCTCGCGGAAGCTTGACGATGCAATCTTGAGACAGTTATGGGCGGAAAAACTGCCATCTGCAGTGTAAAATCCGAAGTTGGAGAACTCACGTGAGCAATAGTAATTCACTGTGCAAGGGACAGAACGTCCACGTGCTGAAATGGATAGTACGAGAGTTAGTCACAGAACTGGTGAGTTGGAAGCCGTATTCACAACCACCCAATTAAGCACACGAATTCGTAGTAAGCGTTTATTCAGCAACACATGTAAACAGAAGCACGACAACGTGCTGGGAAAGGAGATGTGTACAAGTCAGCAAAACAAGCGTCTCACAATTATTCATTGTTCTCTTCCGCTGTTGTTTCCCGCGCTTGGTCCAGGTACGTGGCCGCCGCGAAACCTGGAAGAGTGAGGGAAAAAGCACAAGTTGTTGGTCGCGCAATTTGATTGACCTTGTTGCTGTTACATTGGTACAGCACATTTTGACCGCCATGGATGAAGACAGCACAGTTGACAAATTGGCAGCCCTTGCGGACAAGGTGTCGGAAACTTTCCCTTCACAACCGGTGTGCGCCGCAACCAAGGCTGTTCCCACGTCGTCCCCTTCAGTCTCAACTACTGATGATAGCCTGAAACTTTTGATTGAGATGTGCCATCGTATGGATAATATGGCTATGCAGATCAACGAGCTGAAGAGGCATCCACCCAAAAGCCGTGCACGATCTAACTCCCGCAGTCCATCAAGGTGGTGTTGGTACCACCAAAACTTTCGGCACAAAGCGAAGAAGTGCACCCAGCCGTGCACATTCCGAACTCGCCACGCGTCACCGTCAAACCGGCAGGCCAACCAGTAACGCCGGCAACTGTCGCTGGCCCAGCAGGTACTAGTCACCTATTTTTCATCAGGGATCGATCGACCGGCTTGCGGTTCCTTATGGATACCGGAGCCAAGTGCACGTTACTGCACCGCACCCAAATGATCGACTTCAGTCTGGCAGTACACCTTACAGGCCGCGAATCAAAGTCGCACTGTCGATCTTGGTCTTCAGCGATGTTTTCAGTGAATATTCCTGATTGCCGACGTGCAAACACCACTCATTGGTGCCGACTTCCTGGCACATTTCAACCTTTCCGTCGATGTCAAGAGGCGCAAGCTAATTGACAACACTACCGCATGCACAGTAAATGGCACCCAATCGACGATCGCATCAATCGGCATCCGGCCTGCTCTTCCACCAACACCGTCTTTTGCAGCACTGTTGAAAGAGTTCCCTTCGTTAACTCGGCCGTGCTCACATACCGAGACGGTTGAGCACAACGTGGAACAACATATCACAGCACGTGGTTCTCCGATCTCTGCTCGTCCACGCCGTTTACACCCAGGCAGACTCAAACTAGCCAGTACTGAATTCGAACACATGTTTCAGCCGGGTATAATTCGACCTTCAAACAGCTCTTGGGCGACACCACTACACATGGTACCCAAAAAGTCTCCGGGCGATTGGCGACCTTGCGGTGATTACCGCGCTCTCAACAACTGCACAATCCCGGACAGGTACCCTATACCACATATTCACGACTTTTCTTTAGGACTCGCTGGCGCTAATATTTTCTCTAAATTAGACCTAGTACGCGCCTATTATCCACATCCCAGTTGCCGAAGAGGACATCCCGAAAACAGCCATCACAACACTTTCGGACTTTTGAGTTTACAAGAATGCCTTTGGACCCCGTAATGCGGCTCAACATTTCAGCGATTCATGGACGAAGTGTTGCGTGGACTGCCCTTCGCATACGTTTACATCGATGATGTTTTGATCGTTAGCCGCTCAAACGAAGAACACTTTTCCCATCTTCGTGCTGTTTTCGACCGTTTCGCGCAATATGATATCAAAATAACATCGACAAGTGTGCCTTTGGAGTTAGTTCATTGGATTTCTCATGGACATCGCAACCAAACCGGCATCACACACTCTGCCAGATAAAGTCGAGTCTATCTCGAATTTTCCGATCCCCACTACGATGACCCAACTTCGACGATTCCTTGGCATACTTAACTATTATCGGCGTTTCATCCCCCATTGCGCGGATATTTTAAAACCATTGACAAGAAAGCCATTTGCCACCTCATTAAACTATGCTTCATCAGCTGCGATCCAAACGCCCGTCTCATTCTCACCACGGATGCAGCAAATGCTGCCTTCGGCGCAGTCTTAGAACAATCCGTAAATGGTGAGCAGCAACCTTTGGCCTTTTTTCCCAAAAGCTTCAACCAGCACAGATTAAGTACAGCACCTTTGGACGTGAACTGCTGGCTATTTATTTGGCGATCCGTTACTTTCGACACCTTCTGGAAGGTCGATACTTTGCCGTGAAAACCGCATCACAGGCCCTGACATTTGCTTTTCACGCCAAACCTGATCGGTACTCCCCACGTGAAATCAGACATTTGGACTACATCTCACAATTCACCACGGACATCCGACACCTACGTGGTGACGCCAATATCGTTGCTGATGCATTATCACGTCCTGACATCAACTCAGTCCAATCGTCACCCTCCTTTGATTTGTCTAAAATGGCCACTGCCCAGCAGCACAGTGAGGACATGAAGGACCTTTCCGTCGGTAAGTCCTTGAAATTATCTACCATCCCTCTGCCGACGCAAGCTGGTGACATTCTATGCGATACTTCAACGGGTACACCTAGACCTTTTGTCCCACTTTCTTACCGACGTACTGTTTTTAATCATTTCCACCGTTTATCTCACCCCGGAAAACGCGGCACATTGAAGTTGATCGCACAACGCTTTGTTTGGCCCTCTATGAACAAAGATGTTCGCCTCTGGTCACAACAGTGCATGGAGTGCCAAAGGAGTAAAGTGCACAGGCATACGGTTACTACACCTGGCACATTCTCCCAGCCAGACGCCCGTTTTTCACATGTACACCTTGACATCGTTGGCCCACTACCACCCTCCAACGATTGTACGTATATATTGACCGCAATTGACCGTTTTACCCGTTGGCCATTAGCTGTGCCCATTAGAGATGTTTCAGCGGAGACGGTCGCTAAAACCTTCTTGGAACATTGGATTGCTAATTTTGGTGTACCATCTACAATCACTACGGATCGAGGCACTCAGTTCCAGTCTTCTCTTTTTCGAACTTCACGGAGTTACTGGGTTGTTCGCATATTAAAACGACGGCGTACCATATTGTGCCAATTGGTTTAGTCGAACAAAGTTTTTAGTACGCAGTAAAAATGGACTACCTCAGCTAATAAGCAAGATACATCAATAACTCATGCCCCAATCAAATGATAAGCCAAACGGTATACGTGAGCACGCGAACAACCTCGTGGCTTATTTAACGCCTTACCGCTTATTTCAGACATAACAAAGCAAACAAGATGGCTGAAAATATTCACTCGGCGCCCCGCTAATTTATGTGAAGTGGTTCAATTAAACAAATTCGACACCAGCGACGTGGGTGGTAAAACAGGTTTTTGAAGAGGAAAACAGTTTGCTTATTTTTAGTATCAATTATCTTCGCAAAAATTACATAAGAAAGTATATCTATCTCATGTCGGTGAGTGATCCAAAAGGAACACTCAAAGATCACTCAGGGAACGGCTGAGTGTTCCAGTGTGCTACAAAGAAATCCTCGGGGCTATAACCACATCTTCCCGCTTAATTACATTCAGATTTGAATAAAAGCATGTGTCTCTACGTTCACGACATCGACTTTCATCACACTTCATCACAAATTTTCTCTGAATAACGTAAAATGCAAATGTTTGTTATTTTTACACTAATCCCTATGTCATTGAACTACCGCACACTCCTTGCTTACGTCTTCGGAAGATTAAAACAAAAAATTTCCGACACTATAATTCTACGATTTAAGAAACTAAAACGCGTAACAGAATTATAACAACTTCGGCAACTTGAAAAACATTTCTACTACAAATATTACAGAGATACTTTTGGTCTACCGATGACACGCAGTGCCGTGAAGCATTACGGAAGTTTCCAGAACAGCTGTAGTCACCAGCATACCTGGAACAGACGGTTAGACAAGATAATCCTTATTACACCACATTTTCAGACCCGCGTGTTATCAAAAATCCATCGTGGGAGAACAGTAGCGGAATGCGTGCGCAAAGTCTGCGCTTTCGTTTTCGGTAACCAAGTCAGTGGTGAGGTGAACTGGCTTGGTATTAATAACAAGGCTCGGTTGATGGGTACCCCGTTGTGCGAAGCCATTGTTTGTATCATTCACATTATCTACCATTTCTGTAGCTGCCGTACGTGAAGAGCACAATTATCCCTCGGAGTTGGGAAGGGAACATACACCATTTCATCAAACGGTGGCTTCAGGGACCGGAAGATGGGAATGCAAGGATTACGGCGCGTGAAATGATGAAAGAAACGATTGCAATGGCAATGTATGATTTCATTTCGTAATGTCCTCATATCAGATTGCTACCGGCAGTGGGTCAGCAAAGCACACAGTGGACCTGGACGAGTGAACGGGAAGAAGCTTAAGTTGTTTACATTTGTACAAAATATATTTTCCCGTTCCGTAAATTTTTCTTTCTGCGCTCGTTGGGATGCAAAGATGACAAGCTTGTGTTCTCCCGTCGGCGCGATCGCGCGTAGACTACGAAGGCACTATCTGTTGATGTACAGGTTTAAGTGTGGGCTTATCAAGTTGTGTTGTATGTAGGGGTTTCAGTCGTGGTGCTTAGATACATAGACGAGATGGGGAAGCAGTAAGTTTGTTGTAAACTGTCGTTTTAGCCAATTCTCGCATCGTACAATCCAGTAAACAGTGGGCCGTAACTTTTCTTTGTTGGCCGACTGCCTATCTGGCCAAGCCGAAGTCCAGGAGGTGCAGGCCAACGCCAGTCCAACCAGTGGCTAGACAGATGCCAACTCCGTTTTGTTTGCCGGGAGTGAGACTGTGTGGGAGAGTTCCCACAGCGTTGCTTTAGAGTTCCACCACACCGAATGAAGCATCCAATGGATACGATGTGTCGTGCTGCATGCCAAGGGATTTTCAGTTGAAAACGGAGATAATTTTGACGACAGATGAAGGAGACGGCGAAAAAGAGATTTGTAAATTTTCCGACTTAAGCTTAATATCAAAGGGCACTCCTCCCCACACAAAAATCTGTACACAAGCGACACGGAACGCAGAGAGAACGCAGGGCTCGCGACCTGGAGATAAATTTTGTATTATTGATTATTGATTCATTCGATTCACATGGTTTAAACATCGAGTGTACATGTGAATTTGAGGAAGGTGAAAAGTGTGAAGAACAATGAAAATTATGAAGTACAAAATACTGTTACAAAACGCTACAAATGTTCAAACAGATTGTCCAATGGAAAATCTCGCACCACGAGCCCACCCTCCCGGAAACTACCACTTTCGGGTCTCTCACAATCTGATTGACTAAGGGTATTAATGATGGTTGTTTAAAATGGAGGATTCCGGCTGAAAGTTTGTTCATTTTCCGCTAAGATGTTATATTTTTTGTCGAATCTCTCACAGAGACTTAAGCGTTTGTAAGTATGACAGACTGAATTAAGTTTGTTAACAAACTTAATGTCAATAAATTTATTGACATATGTCAAGGGCATATGCCCTTGGGCATGTTTTCGCTGCTTTATCGACGACTACAAAATGTTGTGATCCTCACTTACCGTATGTTGACTCTTGCAGTGGTCCGGATCTCTCCATACTGTTTATGCCGGCACGGCTATTGGTTCTCTGTTGACTGAACTGACACCCTCCAAAGTTAAACGAACCTCAATCTGACCATATGACGGCTAAATCTCGAATATCTCAGGGCACCATAGATCACTTGAATAATCTCCCAAAGGATAGTGTACTTTCGCAGTCAGTCCGAGATTTCGAGCGTATGATTGGTGCTCTTGGATTGCATTCTACTCTCTCTGTACGTCTAGTAGGAATGATCGATTATCCCTTACTTCATATTATTTTTTAGTCCTGCGTAGTTGTGTGACAGTTAAACATCAGTGTGAACCACTGATGTATTGCTGTCTATGATGATGATCATCATCATCAATTACTTCATATTATATACTTGTTGCTTATCATTTATCTCCTCGCATGCTTTCATTGATGGCCCTAGCCAATAACTTCTGATTCATTCGGCTTCATTTATTGTCTCATTCATAACAACTTATTTTTTGTCATGTGACTATTACAGTTGGGTATGCTATCTCAGTCGTGTGGGCATTACTGGTTGACTCGTATTTAGATTCAAGAGTACAGGCCCATTTGACTCAGTTTTACTCGGCTGAATCCAACTCCTGTCTGGGTTTCAACGACACTTATCTGTAGGAACAACCTCGGAACATACCCCTAACGTTCCGGCCCTACCTGAATCTGAATTGTTTTTCAATAACACCTGTCCTATGGGCTCAACTGTATATTCTCAACCCTGTATTCTCATTCATCCCATCGTGTAGGATGCATGATCTTCCCTTTATAAAGATACTGCGGTGTGCGACTGGGTGCAACCTGTTGATCAACAGAATAGCTGTACGTTCGTCATAGGCAGCTAACTTTGACGTGATGTGGTTTTAAGGTATTCTAGCAAGAACCGACTAATGGCAGCAAAATCTGGGAAGGAAATCTCTCAGTACAACTAGTATTTCTGTTTGGGATAAGCTGTGAAGCAGAATTCAATCGAGAAATACTACACGCAACACCGGACAAGAGAAATGATTTGGGGGTAAAGAGGGGTTGGTTCGCCGAGAGTAACTGGACCGGAAGTCCTGATCATTGTCATCATCATCAGGAAGAGAAAAGAATAAAGAACGAGAAGGACAGGGACCCAACTGCTATAAAAAGCTAAGTTTATGTTCAAACGTTCAACATCAAGATACCCACAACTTGAAGACAAACAAGGGATATATAAGTGAAAGTAATCCAACTCATTGGTCGATAAATATATGATACAGTGCTTTTCTTCAGAAAGCAACATTCTTCCGAGGTGCAGAATTTCTATGAGTTAGGAAGCTTTACTGAAGAAACTGGCTTCCAAGAGTTGCCACAAAACTTAGGGGCTGACGGTTTGGTGGTATTTTTAAGGGATAATTCTTTTATTTCCGATTGAATGAGGAATTCACCTTCAGGGCCATGAATTCTGGAATCAGTGGTTACTGATTTACAGTCTAGAACGAGACTTGTCAAAACGGCTAAGGAAGTAGTGATCTATTTTGCCACCTTGACGTGGTGGTCAGGCTTGTACACTGCATCGATCCGGAAGATTATGCTGACTAGGACTTCGGTCCTTCCAGGTGCAACCTTGTCAGACAAGCCAAAGGGGAGCAGTAAGAGGAAAAGCAGATGTACTCGTACAGTTGTATGTCGCACTATTGACCGCGTAGAATGCTTAGGTAGTGAGGCACGATACTATGTGCATACAGCAGAACTGTTTTCGTGGTTGCGGCACTGCCGTTTTCCAAATCAGGAAGAACAGAGAGGTATCTTCAGACAAAGAACACACCGATCGCCCAATGGTTGGCCGTAACCATCGCCGAAGTATCCCGTACAGTCGAAAAACAGTCGGTATAACCCAAAAGCTTGATGTACTTTCGAATACATCCACTGGACGCAACAATGATCAGAATAAAACATCAGTGGCCTATTTATCACATCCCCAGGCTAGTCAAGCCCCTCACTGCCACGTGAGTCAGACTCTTGAGTAGGGTCCCCCAAGAAAACTCCATATCCTTTTGTCTTGCAGGCTAGGCTTCTAAGTTGGAGACTCGCGGTGGTGTCCACCAAGTCAACTCAATTCTGCGGCATAAAGAAGTACGCAGTAAAAATGGAATATCTCAGCTAATAAGCAAGATACATCAATAACTCATGCCCCAATCAAATGATAAGCCAAACGGTATACGTGAGCACGCGAACAACCTCGTGGCTTATTTAACGCCTTACCGCTTATTTCAGACATAACAAAGCAAACAAGATGGCTGAAAATATTCACTCGGCGCCCCGCTAATTATGTGAAGTGGTTCAATTGAACAAATTTGACACCAGCGATGTGGGTGGTAAAACAGGTTTTTGAAGAGGAAAACAGTTGCTATTTTTAGTATCAATTATCTTCGCAAAAATTACATAAGAAAGTATATCTATCTCATGTCGGTGAGTGATCCAAAAGGAACACTCAAAGATCACTCAGGGAACGGCTGAGTGTTCCAGTGTGCTACAAAGAAATCCTCGGGGCTATAACCACATCTTCCCGCTTAATTACATTCAGATTTGAATAAAAGCATGTGTCTCTACGTTCACGACATCGACTTTCATCACACTTCATCACAAATTTTCTCTGAATAACGTAAAATGCAAATTTTTGTTATTTTTCCATTAATCCCTATGTCATTAAACTACCGCACACTCCTTGCTTACGTCTTCGGAAGATTGAAAACAAAAAATTTTCCGACAACAGAATTCTACGATTTCAGAAACTGAAACACGCAACAAAATTATAACAACTTCGGCAACTTGAAAAAGATTTTTACCACAAAGATTACAGAGATATTTTGGTCTACCGATGACACGCAGTGCCGTGAAGCATTACGGAAGTTTCCAGAACAGCTGTAGTCACCAGCATACCTGGAACAGACGGTTAGACAAGATAAACCTTATTACACCACATTTTCAGACCCGCGTGTTATCAAAAATTCATCGTGGGAGAACAGTAGCCGAATGCGTGCGCAAAGTCTGCGCTTTCGTTTTCGGTAACCAAGTCAGTGGTGAGGTGAACTGGCTTGGTATTAATAACAAGGCTCGGTTGATGGGTA
>LOND01002469.1:14826-35879 GCA_014220965.1 Paragonimus kellicotti
CTTCAGTTGAAAACGGAGATAATTTTGACGACAGACAAATACGGAGATTTGTTAAATTTCGTTAGCTTTCAACTCTCCAAAAATCTGTACACAAGCGGTACGGATCGCGGAGAGAACGCAGGGCTCGCGACACTGGAGATAAATGTTGTAATATTGATTAGTGATTCACTCGATTCACATGGTTTGAACATCGAGTGTACATCTGAATTTCAGGGAGGTGAAAACTATGATGAACAATAAAATTATGAAGTACAAAATACTGTGTAAAACACTACAATGTTCAAACATATTGTCCAATGGAAAGTCTCCGCACCACGAGCCCACCCTCCCGGAAACTACCACTTTCGGGTCTCTCACAATCTGATTGACTAAGGGTATTAATGATGGTTGTTTAAAATGGAGGATTCCGGCTGAAAGTTTGTTCATTTTCCGCTAAGATGTTATATTTTTTGTCGAATCTCTCACAGAGACTTAAGCGTTTGTAAGTATGACAGACTGAATTAAGTTTGTTAACAAACTTAATGTCAATAAATTTATTGACATATGTCAAGGGCATATGCCCTTGGGCATGTTTTCGCTGCTTTATCGACGACTACAAAATGTTGTGATCCTCACTTACCGTATGTTGACTCTTGCAGTGGTCCGGATCTCTCCATACTGTTTATGCCGGCACGGCTATTGGTTCTCTGTTGACTGAACTGACACCCTCCAAAGTTAAACGAACCTCAATCTGACCATATGACGGCTAAATCTCGAATATCTCAGGGCACCATAGATCACTTGAATAATCTCCCAAAGGATAGTGTACTTTCGCAGTCAGTCCGAGATTTCGAGCGTATGATTGGTGCTCTTGGATTGCATTCTACTCTCTCTGTACGTCTAGTAGGAATGATCGATTATCCCTTACTTCATATTATTTTTTAGTCCTGCGTAGTTGTGTGACAGTTAAACATCAGTGTGAACCACTGATGTATTGCTGTCTATGACAATGATCATCATCATCAATTACTTCATATTATATACTTGTTGCTTATCATTTATCTCCTCGCATGCTTTCATTGATGGCACCTAGCCCTGAGACCACCAACAGTTGGGTGAAACCACGTGGTGGTCAAGCAACAACGTGGTCACGAAATATGAAGACCCTGACTGCTCCATTGAGTAAAGTGGGTAGGTGTCGCCTGTCCTGACTAGGATCTTCGTGTTCACTCAGTTTGTTGAATAAAAACGCTATTTGAGATGGCGGCGTGCCGCTGTCAATGACGTACATGCATCCCTACTCTTTCTGCTTTTTCCGCCTAGCCTTCTCTTCCTCTTATTGTTGTTATTATCATTATTTTTATTGCTGTCAATACTGGTATTGCTCCATAACCTCTGTTTTTCTAGGGCATTCCGTCTCACTGTTGAAATGAACAGCGGCCCGTGGCACAGTACCTTCTGATCGGGCGCATTATTGTGATGGCGAGATCACCTACATACATTAGTTGTTTGCTGCCCTTAAAACAGGTTTCTAACTTCTGGTGTAGTTGAATGAAATCATTTTCCAGCAAATAGTCTGTTCTCATATGTGGAATAACAGTGAGTCGGACGCATGGATAAGTAATGTTTGCTTTAAAGATACCAAGCAGTACCCAAGAGTGGTACTCATTAAATGTTTAGAGGCCAGAACAATTTGCGCCTTTGAATCTTTCACATACCACCGATTCCGAATGATGTTGGCCTCAGTGACGTAGCCATCCAAGCTCCCTGTGTCATTAAGTGCTTATGATGTGGTCCCCTTAACATTAGTGTCCGTAACAGTATCAGCTGTTGGTGAAGTAACAAAAGAAAGATCTGATATCATCACAAATGGGGGGTGTTTGTGGATCATCATACGTCTTAAAGGTGACCTTTTTTTGCTGCAAGCTTTACATAACTAATCCTTCGCGGGACACTGGTGTCGGGGAATGAGGACTGTATGTACAGAAGAAAAACTTGAATTTTGCGGTACCCAATATCAGGCGCTCAGGGGAACGAATAGCTGAATTAACCAGAGCGATAGCTGTACGCTGATTAGGCAAAGATGGACCCTGAAGCGATTGGAGTTGTTTCTTAGTCATCTTAGCTTGATCAGCAACTGTCTTCAATTCCAGCGCTTTGTGTTCGGAAAGTCCCATGTAGATAGTACTTGAAATCTTGCGGGGCGTTATAACAATATTGTTCAGTGCTGATTGTCCGGAAATTACAATTTTTTTTGGTAAGCCCTGTAATTTCTGGTAGTATTGATCAAGACTTTGTTCATCATCTTGTCCGCATGTTTCCAGCATTTGACGAGCGAACGTTTCGTTTTTAGGCTTGATATTTGTCATTTTACAAGCACACATTGGCGCCACAATCTGGACATCAAGTGACATGGTTGTAAATGAGAAGCAAAGCATTATAACGAAGTATTTTCCGTTTATTTGGGAGTAGCGATAAGGTTTTGAAAGTTCGTAAAAATTCAGTTGCTGCTTTTGGGAAATTCGAATCCGTTAAAAAACTCGGTTCACGTTTGATTATTCCTCAGGTGAACAAATGGTTGCGATTGGTAGATTACCACACACGAGTACGAAATAGGGATACAGATGAAAAAAAACAACAGAAAGTCTATTAGTTAAGCTTTGTCCATCTGAGAACATTAGCTATCTGCTAAAATGGTAGGAGGTACAAGATTAGTGAACCAATACGGAAACAATTTCCATCACAGACAGCTTCGAGAAGCCTTTCGGCAATAACATTAATAAGGTCAGAGCCAACTCAATCTTTCAACAGTTTGAAAGTGTAAAGTACACACCATGCATTTCAGCCGAGAGAATTAAGTATCGCAATATTCGCATACACAATATCAGTCTGCTTACAGTCTGATGTAATCTCCGCTCTGAGTTTTTCTAGAGTATAGTCCTTCAAGTGAATAAAAAGTAAGGAGGATATCGAGCACCTTTATCGAACGCCACTTGAAGTGAGGAACGCTCGAGGTAACTGCCAGTAGGTACGCACTCTGCGCTCAGAGTGGGCTTACGACTTAAGTAAGTTGACATACTCCACTGGGATTCTTTTACAATAGAAGTGTTTCCAGAAGGTATGTCAGACAATTGATTCAAAAGCAGCCTTTAGATCAAAAAATATAGCATTTGGCTGAGGACAGAAGTGCCGATGCCCCACTGTCTGTCATAAGGATAAGATGTGATCGATAAACTCCCAGTCATTTCAGGGCTTACCCGTCCTTTTCTTGCCCGGTTTTTTGTGTATCAGCAGGCGTCACATTATAAGATCAGTATGTTGTGCTTTAGAAACAAAACGAATACCTCTGTTGTTGTACTATATCCCGGTACCTTTTCAATAATGGAATGGTTGTTGATAAACACCAATCATGAAACACCCACTCAGTCTCCCCCATGGAACGACGGAGTGTGGTCAGATAACAATCACTCTGTAAAAGGTGCTGGAGAAAGGAAGCCCGGATCTGGACCTTTATTACGTTTTAAGATTTTGAGCCCCAAGGTCACTTCAATTTTTGACGGAGGACCGTCGGGAATGGCATAATTAACCACACAATCTCCATCATTCACAGATGATCGGGCTGGCCCAGGTCAGTCGAACTGTTCTTCAAAGTGCTCGACTCATCTATCAAGTCGCCGCGACAAGCCGTGAACTCGTGAGCCCTCTTTTTCACATATAGTCTCACTAATATGTTTGCCAGCGACCAGTGCGATCACAAATCAAAGGAAACAGCACCCGGCTATTCCCTGATAAAGATGCCTTTTCCATCTCTTTGGCGTGCCTGACAAAGTGAACCTCACAATCCTAACTCAGATGTTTTGTAAGTTTGCGTTTCAGTTCGCGGCGATCCTTGTCTTATTCGAGATCAGTTATATCAAGCGACGTTTATTTATAAGCTCTATGGAATCTACCGCTGCCGTTTCTGCAGTGCCTCCTTGGAATAGACCTCTTCCCAAGAGGTTCGAATAACTGTTGAGATTTCCGCCCCATGTTTGTTTGCATCACTCCACTGTCATGATCTGGACGGTTTGCCTGTCAGAATTGTTTGACAGGTGTTTCGTATAATCCTGCTGATCACTTTCCAGCCTGTGAACGGATGATCTTTGAGCAAACGATTAAGTAAAGCAGACACGAGCAACAGCATGTTCTAAATCAAGGTGGTTAGTCCAAAATAAACGGTAATCTTAAGTGAATTATTGTATTTAACACGAAAATACCACATGAATTGGCAAACGTGCCACAATTTACGAGGCTCGGAAGCAAAATGGACTGTGTAGGGCAAAGGAGAAAAATGTTAAAAGTGAAAAATTACATCGGCGCATAGAGATTCGAAACACGAGCGCCGTTGACTTCTGTTCTTCGCCACATCAGATATCGCATTCAATGCGAGATGTTCGTTATCTTTTGGACCGCAGCCAGAAATTTCAGAGCGCCCTACTGAGACAAACTTCGGGGCGAATGTCTTCATGCCACCAACCCATGTTACACTCTAGCCACCGGGCTGTCGTCCGCAACCTAACCACCTGGGAACAGAGCACGGTGTTAGGCGGTGAGTCAACATTCGTAGGCTGTGTCAAAGCCAACAGCCAAGGAAAGTGATTCGCATACCTTCCTGCCACCCAGGTTACCGCGACCCCATGCTTTATTAGATAGGTGTCTATACTACAATCCCCCAATCTGTTTAAGGTGTATCATAATCTTCTCGTGAACCCTCAGAAGTTAAAGCTATGTCGTCTGCATGTTCTGTGTTTCGAAGCCGGATATCTAGGCGACGTTCCACACCATCCTAACACAGTCAAAGTCGTCGACTGCGGATTCGAGAGAGGCTGGACGACTTTGTTGTACCCCACTTGAGATGCTGATGGTCAGCAATATGCTGCCATAAGTCCTATCCTGGCCCTAGGTCCAACAGTACATTGCTTTCACAGTGTTGATGTACTTAAATGGGATGGCACCACCGATAACTGACGGTGGTGTGATAAATTTACGTCCATGGTTGAGTTGCGCAGGGCGGACTCTACGTGACGTAGTGCCGTCTTTTGTGCTAAAATGTACAGACTGGTGTATAAGGTCTGCGATATGCTCATACGTGTAACAGTTAATCATCACCATCAGTGTGTTGCGCTTGGATACCAAGCATGTCAACTGGTTCCTCCTCCTCTGGGTTAGGACCACCAGGTTGCGTATTCATATCACCAGCAAGCACAGTGATGTTCGAGTGTTTAGTTCGTCCCAGAAGATCGAAAGGGACATCGTAGAAGGTGTTCCTGACAAACTCCGAACTTTCGTCTGTTGGAAAATATACAGATGTGATAAATAAACGTCCTTCTGGTCTGCGTCCATCTATTTTGTCTGAGGTGCTGCTTCTGACGGTATACAGGCGACTATTCTCTGAGATCTCGGTAGGACCTCTACTCCGCCTTACAACGCACTGGAATCCTCACTCCAGCTTGACCGTGAGACTCAGCTTCGTCATTCAAGGGCGAATTTGTGTGGATGGCAGAGTTAGAATGTGGGGGGGGGCTTGGTATATCTTGAACACCGTTTCAAGGTTTATTAGAACATTGTTCACAAGGCACTAGCGGAGGTGTTCAGAGTTATTGACCGTCAGCGAAAAGTCGTGAACCGATCAGACAGCGAACACCTGGGTTCTCGTTAATGTGGCCAAACTATTTTTGCGGAGAATTAACATGTCCAATTACCGTCAGAAAGCCCTTGTGGAAATTTGCAGTGAATCCATTTGTCCACCTTAAATCCACGACTGTCTGGCAGTGTTAACCGCCTACTGTCTGCTACACGTATTCATCGAACAAACCTTGTTATTTCGCACTTGACGTCTAATGAAGTTTACTCGCCAGTTTTCAGCCTGGAGATATTCCTGGTGGCAATGAGGTAGCCGTTCCAGTTTCTCTGGAACCGGCTTGTATACGTCTTGCAGTAAAACAAGGGTAACATCGTTTGCCACTGAGCACTTGGTTTGAGGCTCAATCCCCGGTTGCAACGACAGCTCCTGTCTAGAGTTAGACAGCCTAACGTTATTCAGCCTACATGTTGACTAGTAAGTTGCGTGACGGCTAACAGTATTTGCGAAATGAGAACTTTCCCTCCAACTTGGTGCTGCTCTGTTTTGTCAAATTACAGCTGCGATAACCACTGTCAGGCAGTCATCAGGAAAGCCTATCAGGATCGTATATTATACCGCTGGTCAACTTTATTAAGTGGATTTATTGATTTTAAATCACAGGTAGCTTGGTTTCATGTGACATTGCGGTATTTGTCGAATAGTGCTAATGCAGTCAACGCATCCGTAACTCATTCGAAGGGCAACTTGGTCTCTCTGTTGGCCGCAGATGTTTCCACATTTTACGTCGTATGTGACTGAATTAGAGTGAAAAACTGGTTGGTTTCTAGTTAAGGACAATGATACATAACTGATTTCAATGGCGACTTTTTATTGTGGTGTCTATAAGCAGTTGATAAAAAAGACGTAAACCTACGTTTTTCGTATGGTAACGTGTTCCTGACAAGTTTTTAAGCTGATCAATTTATCAATCTCTTTCAGTTCACCTCGGTTTCTTTTGAGCTATGTATTCATAGCCAAATTTTATGCCACTGATGTTGATTACACCGTGCACCCTGAGACCCAACTGGAATGAATTGTGAGGAGCATACCTATTCTTTTGTAAGCTCTCACCTTGTTGCATAATGTTAACAACAGACTGTCGAAGGCCCTGAAATCGAGGAGCTTGTGTCAGGTGAGGCACGCTATTTTACTTTGACCATGTTCTCATTAGCTTGTTTTCACACTATACTCTTCCATAGGACTCTGCCAACAGTAAATTATTTGTTTCGGACGGCTCGTGATGTAACGTAATTATCAGCTTGATTTTAGGGATGGATCCGTAAGCTACAATTCCTATCTTGGAACGCGTGATGTCGACTGTGAACATCTAAGATTGGCTTATGTGAGTCCATCTGGTTTTGATTTTTAGCGCTATTTTCACCACGGTCTCTGTATTTGATTCCACTGACTGATTGTTAATCGTTGTGAATGCGCACGTCCTATCCTGTTGTTTACTTGTCAAAGAGACATCTGATAAGGCTTCACAGTACACTTTTTAATGTACATAGCAGATCTATACAGCGAAATCGACAATTATTGTGACCGCAAAAGACGTTTGGCCTGCAAAGTTGTTTATTGCATGAAATCCCGTACAGGTTATGTTAAAACATAGACAACGAACGCGTACACTCATTTGCATGGCTGACGTGTATCCACACACATTGGGCAGCAGTACATTGTCATTCGCCTTGGTGACACGTCCCCATAGTGCGTACACACTGTTCCAATAGTCGCTTCTGGTCCTCGTCTTCCTGGCGTTGAGACTTGCCTTTAGTTCTCGAATGTACGCATTATACTGCTCACAAACGTAGCTGCAACATTTCTCCCTCTTCCGAGGTTCCTTGGCTCCTCTGCATCTGTTGATGGATTCTCTCTGACCGATGCAGTTTTGCCTCTCGGCTTAGTGATCATCTCCTGGTTCGCCACGTCAGCATATCGTACCATTTTGCTAACTCACTGGCATGCACTCGTTTCGTCTCGCCGTCCCTCTTGATCGTGTATACTGGGCCCCGTTTGGAAATTACCAAATACGGACCTTTCCATTTAAACAGTTTTCTTGAGCCTAGGCAGCTGGCACCTGTGTTCCGACGATCTCATTATTTCACTCTTTCTCCTTGGTTGAACATTCTAGCTTTACCGAGCCGTTAAACGGTAGATTGGTTTTTGTGTGTCATTGCGATGGTTCCGGATTTCTTTTTCACTTCCTCTTCGGCAACCAATTCTCTTGGTGGAATCGCTGCACTCTGGCCATATTCCAATATCCTGATCCACCGGAAGTCGAGGGTTCTACCGTACATCAATTGAAATGGAGATTTCTTCGTGCTCGCCAGCACGGTGAGTGAATAACACCAGTGCTAACGCAGACTTCCGATCGCCTTCCTTAGCTGATAAACATTCCTTGATTGTTCGGTTGTTACGTTCAGTTAGCCCATTTGTTTGCGGGTGATATGGTGTCGTTCGGATGCGCTTGATTCCCAGTTGTTGCATGCGTGTTCGAAACTCCTCGCTTTCGAAGCATGGTCCCTGATCCGTCAAGATCGCCTTTGGTACGCCGTGGTTCGGTACGATGTTAGGTCCCCTTCCCTCCGCTTCTTTTTTCTTCTCTCTTCCTATACAGAGTTTGCTTTTTCTTTTGTGGTTGTGTGGCAGTTAGGCATCAGTCTCAAGCTGTCTACGATGATGATGATGATATACTTCGTCACTAAGTATCCTACCGTAATTACCTTTATATGCTGAATGCCAGCCGCTTCGATTCAACGGGTAAAATGTTCTGTCATGACCAGAACGTACTGGTTACCGCGAGCGCTCAGTGGAAATGGGCCCATAAGATCCATCGACCAGAGTTCACCGATTTCGGAGACTGGTATTGGCTGTAAGGGCTGTTGGGCTCCCCGATTGTCGCCTTTCAGTAACTGACACTGCTGGCATGCAAGCACGTAAGCTGTCACATCCTCTTTCATCTTCGGCCAATATGCTCTTTGTTGCAGCAGATTGTGTGTCCTTGTGCATCTAGTATGTGCCATTTCATGACGTTTTGATACCAGTGTCCACCTCACTTGTTTCAGGGTGACCACCACATGAGGGCTGCCATCGCCACGCTGCCATGTTAATACGCCCGCACTGTCTTAGTTCAACTCTCCTCTATTGTGAGACGATTATTTTCAGCTCTTCATCCCTAGTATTTGTTGGGATCCTCACGCCTCTTGCCAGAGCTTCAATCACTTTCCGGAGGACCTTGTCCTGACGTTGTAGACGCACTAGTGTTTGTGGGTCCTGCTCCATTACTAAGCCGTTGACTCCAAAGTCACTTTGAGGGAGTTCGTCGTCTATCTGCGGTCGAGAAAGAAAATCAGCGACGCAATTGCTTCGAACCAGGCACATGATTGATCGTGAAATCATATTCCTGTAAACGCAATGCCCATCGGGCTAATTTGCCTCTCGGGTCCCTCGCAGTCCTGATCCACTCGAGAGGTTTGTGATCTGTCTCCACGTGGAACTGTTGACCCAACAAGTACGGCCTCCACTTGTCCAGTGCCCAGACGATTGCCAAACATTCCTTCCCAATGGTTGAATACTTTTACTCGTCTGGAATCAGGACTCTGCCGGCATATGCGATCACTCCTTCCTGTTGCTTGAGTACTGCCCCAATGCCACGGTCACTGGCATCTGCTGCTACGATGAACGTTTCTTTTGTATTCGGAAGTTTCAGTGTCAGTTGTTGCTCGTTCATCGCTTGTTGCACTCGCGTGAACGCCCTCTGGGCATCGTCGGTCCATTCGAATTTCTTGTCTTTTCGAAGGAGTTCGTTCTGTGATGGCTTAACGGAATAAAAAAAGGTTTCAGGAACCGGCCATAGTACCCTGCTCGACCCAGAAATTGTCCCAGCGTGCGCTTAGAATTCGGAGCCACGGCCTCTCTAATTGTCAATATTTTCTCCGGCAGAGGCCTGATTTCACCTTGACCCACCTTGTGTCCCAGTAACACCACCGATGATCGTCCGAGTTGTGACTTATCGGCATTAATCCGGAGTCCTGAGTTCTTAATTCGATTTAAGACAGCATCTATATGGGCAGCATGTTCCGATTCCGTGTTACTGTATATCACAATATCATCTCCATATACCGCCACATTATCCAGTCGTTTTACCAGCTGAACCATCAGGCGTCGAAATGTGAACGGTGCCCCGGATAGGCCAAACGGCATGCGCTTGAATTGGTACTGTTTTTCGCCTACCGTGAATGCGGTTTTCTCACGATCCGTAGGTTTGATTGGTACCTGTTAGTATCCGGAGCGTAAGTCCAACACCGTGAACAACTTACGTGTTGCAACCCATCAAAACTATCGGCGACGGACGGCATTGGTACAACTGTGTTCTGTGTTACCTCATTCAGCCGTCTAAAATCCACACAAAAGCGGTACTTCCCGTTGGACTTCTTCACCAGGAGAACAGGCGAGTTGTACGGGCTGTTGGCTTCTTCGATAACATCCTCATTCAGCATGTTCTGTATTTGCCTTTTCAATTCCTCTTCAAGATGAACCGGTATCCTGCGGGGTCCGTGAGGTCGAAATGTTCCGATTGTTGGTATTTCATGTGCAATCCAGTTGCAGAATCCGTACGGATCATCGTCGTTCGTAAATACCTCCGCGTATTTCTCGAACGTAAACTGGAGCAAGGCGCTGTGCAAATGAAGGTTTTAGCCGTGCATATTTGGTTGACGCCATTCTGTTGCTGTCCTGTGAGTGTCAGGGAAGCCATACCTGGTTGACAGCTTCTTTGAGCTTCAGGTTAATCATGACGCGGCTCCAAGGAACGCTTACCTACGTTCTAGTGACAGTGAAACGGTGGTTCACGATATGATTGCCAATACGCACCTCGTATTTTTCTGTACCATCAACTAGCAGGTTATGACCTCCTACTGATCTGGTCATCATAGATGTCAGTTCTACGTTTTGCTTCCCTGCACGAGCAATCAACGAAATAGCCACCTCATATCGACCAAGCACTGTTCTATCTCTCCGTCAACTTCAACCTTTGTATGTACGGCCCCCCTCTCAATCGCTCCCATTACTAGTTGACCCGCCCAACAAAAGGAACAATCATGGAACATAAAAGTCAAGGTTGCAAACAGCTGTTTTCGGTAATTCTCATCAGGCATATACAATTACAAGAGATTTATTGGACTTATATATATATATATATATATATATATATATATATATATATATATATATATATAGTCATGGCAACTGTGGATGACTGTCTACCCGGGTGGTGGTGGGTTTGTTTGTGTGTGTGTGTGTTGTGTTTACATGAATCATGTGACCGGTGTGTGATAACGTGTTAATCGGGTTACTGGGCAACTGAGTTTCAGACGGTTTACACATGGTTTGGCCACAGGAGGTGTAGGACCTGTGTGAATTTCTTTTGGGCGCACAATTAGATGTTGTAGAGTTTGATAGGGATCGCCTTTGCTGTCGGTAACAGTCTCACCCTGACAACTCGGGAATGGACGTGGGACACTTTGTAAATAATTTTGAACGCTCTGTCGGGCGTGATTTGATGACCTGTGTCGATCAGATGCGATCCGATAGCACTTGAGATTGGTTTCGTTATACCATTACGTAGCCATTTGGGAAGTGCTCACGGATCCTGTCTGATAGTCGCCGAGTGGTTTTCCCAACGTAACCGGCTTGACAACAGCAGGTGAGAGAGTAAATACAGAATGACGAAGAAAACTTAGGCAAACTATCTTTGAGATGTGACACCCACACCGTCGGCTCTTAAATGAGATGATCATTCGTGCAGCATTGTAGGTCTTGGCCAATGCATTTGTCAGCCTGCGACTGATCAGTTCACTAGCTGCATCGCCTTTAAATGTCAGACTGACAAAAATCGGCTTTTTCGCTACTGTTTCTATTGCTGGCTGAGCATCTTTACATTTCATATTCTTTTCTATAAATCTTTCTGGATATCCATTCTGGCTCAATATCTCTCGAATTCGTTGCAATTCGTTGTCTATGGTGTCTGTCGTGCATATCCTTCTTGCTCTATCGGTTAGACAGCCAATCAAATTTCGTTTTTGCTTTAGTGGAACAAAGCTTAGAAAGTTGGTGTACTGCCCCGTCCACGTCTTTTTCCTGTGAACGGATCTTTGGAGGGAACCGTCCACTCTGCGTTGCAATAACACATCAAGGAAAGACAACCTATCATCTTTCTCTTCCTCCAGAGTGAATTGTATATTCGGGTGTGCACGATTAAATGCCAGTAGAAGGCCTTGCGCATCAGTGGAGTCTTTGATCACGCCGAATATGTCATCTACATAGCGTCTATAGAACGGAAATTCGGAAATTGCGGGTCCTAACTGATTAAGTTCCACTTTGGCCATAAATATGTCTGCGAGCAACGGGCCTAGTGGGGACCCCATAGCTATTTCATCTTTATGTCTATATATCTCACCATTGAACAAAAATTGGACGTTGTATGTTTAAAAAAAACACTTCTTTCACATTTTCGACCGGAATACCAATTTCCATTTGATTCTCTTCTATGTAGTCACATAAGTATTCTACTGTTTCTTTAAGCGGCACGTTTGTGAATAGTGACGTGACATCTAGGGAAATCATCTGGTGATTTTTAATGTTCAGCGAGTCGACAGAGTCCACAAACTGAAATGTATCTTTCAGGCTAAATGGAGTTATTCTTGCTCTGACAGGTTCAAGTATTTGAACTAGCCATCTGGCTAGACTGTGATAAGGTGAATTGTTCATGTCAAGAATTGGGCGTAATGGCAGCCCATCTTTATGGACTTTGGGGAGTCCATACAGTCTTGGAATAATCGTACCGATCGGTCTGGTTCTTTCGAAAATAACTGCATCAATCAAGTTGTCAAGCCGGTTACGTTGGGAAAACCACTCGGCGACTATCAGACAGGATCCGTGAGCACCTTCCCAAATGGCTACGTAATGGTATAACGAAACCAATCTCAAGTGCTATCGGATCGCATCTGATCGACACAGGTCATCAAATCACGCCCGACAGAGCGTTCAAAATTATTTACAAAGTGTCCCACGTCCATTCCCGAGTTGTCAGGGTGAGACTGTTACCGACAGGCAAAGGCGATCCCTATCAAACTCTACAACATCTAATTGTGCGCCCAAAAGAAATTCACACAGGTCCTACACCTCCTGTGGCCAACCATGTGTAAACCGTCTGAAACTCAGTTGCCCAGTAACCCGATTAACACGTTATCACACACCGGTCACATGATTCATGTAAACACAACACACACACACACAACAAACCCACCACCGCCCGGGTAGACAGTCATCCACAGTTGCGATGACTATATATATAAGTCCATTGAATCCCTTGTAATTGTATATGGCCTGATGAGAATGACCAAAAACAGCTGTTTGCAACCTTGACTTTTCATGAATACTTCGAGTGTAATGAAAAAAACTAAAACAATCATGGAATACTTTATTTTCAGTCCTCCCAACACGGCGGGTTGGGCAACTCTTCTTCCAGTGTCCTTTTTCACCACTGCTGAAGCAGCATCCTATCCGATTGTTCCTCCTTAATGCTATTCTCAGTGCAACAGTATCCGCTGCCAGCTGCCCCATTGTTTTCCGTATTCCGCTTAGTATCCTTCTGTCCGTATTGTCGTTCGCATCCACTGAGGCCACGGACATTACTCCCAACTCCCGCGTCACCTTCGCAAGCTCATCGAGGTCCATCCGCCGGGCGACATGGGCAATACGGACTTGGTCGCGAACCGCCATCGGGAGACCTTCAATAAACTGCTCCGTTAACAACTGCCGTCGTGGTTCTTGATCCAATCCTGGCAGAGCCCTGTCCAGCAAACCTTGCAGAGTGGCAGCGAACACGGATGGATCCGCTCCTTGTCCAAGCCTGGCCGCCTTGAACCGCCGCATGGCCTCCTGGCGGTCGGCCGGGCTGTCAAACGCAGCCATCCAGCGACCCTTTCGCACCGGACTCTTCGCGCTGTGTCCAGCACCGCCTTCGCCCTGCCCTTCACCAGCGTCCGCAGGGCAGCCAGCTTCCCACGGTCGGTCTTGACTCCGACCACTTCGGCCACGTCCTCGAAGTCCTCCAGGAACGTCCGGACGTCTCCATCTTCGAACGGCTGTGGCCAGGGTATCTTCATTCTCACGTTCGTCACGGCATCATTTGTTATGACCACAAAAGACGCTTGGTCTAGGAAGTTGTTTATTGCATGAAATCCCGTACAGGTTATGTTAAAACATAGACAACGAACGCGTACACTCATTTGCATGGCTGACGTGTATCCACACACATTGGGCAGCAGTACATTGTCATTCGCCTTGGTGACACGTCCCCCATAGTGCGTACACACTGTTCCAATAGTCGCTTCTGGTCCCTCGTCTTCCTGGCGTTGAGACTTGCCTTTAGTTCCCGAATGTACGCACTATACTACTCACAAACGAAGCTGCGTCTTTCTGTACACCACAATGAACACTGAAGTACCGAAGTAATGTGTATATAGGAAACTAGTGATAATAGAGTGTAGTTACGTTTGACGCCTTTGCTCCGGTTTGTGCTGCGTTACGTTGATTATGTATTTATGTATTTTCCCTAACTGATGCACCTCCTATTCTCACAGGCAGAAATCGATCAGCCGTCTTTCATGGGTGTCATGTAAACTATGAATCATTTCCCAGGAGGTATTAGAGTAGGTTTTTGTAAACCACTTGCTCCAATGGCTACCAACGAAATGATAGACGACTGTTTTAACCTTGCCGCTTCTCATCAACACCACGCACGCCCGGGAATCTAACCCACTTGGAGACACCTAATTAGGTGATTAAACACCATCCATCTTTTGATCATTTTGTACCGATTACGACCGCCAAAAGGATCAGTTTTGTAACGCATGTAACTCTCTGTTACTGCTGATCAATAATTTGAAGTCCAATCCGACATACTGTTTCGCCTAAATAGGCTGATCAGGTGTTAGACGACCAATTGTGTCACTCTGGAAGCATATTTTGATGATCCCTTGGTCTTCCATATTCCTTTGGGACTATTTTTAGCCTGAAACTACAAGGTTTTTGTATAATAATTTTGTTCTGGTGCAACAAGATTGTTTTTGTTCTTGCAGTCCATGTTTCTTGGCGCGTTTACTAAAGTATTGTGTGGATCAAGTATGTTAGCACTCAGGTCATGGTAAAGTCGTCCCAAAACAGTTGAATTGTAATCAAAGTTTTGTCGATACGACCTCACTAATTGCCCCGTAACCTCGTCTTTAGCAGTGCTCACAGGACCGATTCTTAGCAAAAGGACTACTAACCCAGATCTCAGCTGGGCTACTACTATCCAGTGAATCTAGAAGTATGAACGGAACCAGTTATAGAATATTGGTTTGTAAGTGGTTACCGAAAGAAGTGAACATCTATGCAAAGGTATTTATTTTTACCAGGTTGAAATCTCAATTTGCGGATTATTTTTTGTCGTTCATCTCGGATTCAGGGACTTTTATAGAACAGTGCAGGTGATAAAGAGCATTTGAAGGAAATGTGCAAAACCCCAGTCTGCCTCGAGGTCTTAGATACTTATTGTTTTTAGAAATTCTTCTAAACTCAGCATCTCTCGACCCCATGGTGGGGTGTGTGGTTTAGGTCTTGAATACATGTACCCGAAGAGTGGTACAACCGTAAAACCGATTGTATTTTCGATGGGTTTGGACCGGTAAGCACATTCTAACTGTGTTAATATCCACTTGGTCTTTTTTCTCTGTCATATTCAATTTGGAACAGTTAATTAACGACTCCGGCATACTTAATGTCGTTTTATTTCTATAGTGTTCAACCGTAAACCATTCAGCATTCGATGTCGGTAGTTATTGAGCTTGTATCGGAATTGTCTTTTGTTAATCAACTTTTGTTTCTGTGCATGCATTTATCATAATGCTGACTCATTTTTCTAGCAGAACGGTTATCAACAAGCTGTGTTCGATTTTAGTTGCAGGATGCGAGTGAATCGTCTGAGTTGTGCACCACGTTTGACACCAAAGGCTGTACTGGTTGTTTTCCTTAATTGTCCTTTAGTCTTTTCTCCTTCGAAAAGGTTTTTTTGCTATCTGCACACATATTACAGGTCTGCATTAACTCCGATCAACTCACTAATAAAGTGTCCAATCCAGTTCGGTCGTTCGCGGATAGTTTGCGCGCCGAGGTATCGGCCACCGGTCGCGAAGCCAGTGGATCTATTGTTCTGGAATTCGCTGTTCATCGTAAGGGCACATGGGGTCTGAGTTCTGAACCCTCAGTTTGGGAACGATGGACCATATCGTTGACAGTCAAATCATTCACACCAGAAGGTGATTTTTGAGTTTTCTGTTTTATACACCTTTTGGTGGGTTAGCGCGATATGCAGAACGTGAATAAGAGGGATGTTTACAGTTGGTACCTTGCATGGAGTTTGCTGTCAGATCGCATGTGGACGGAACACCATCTTCTTGCCTTTGCGTTGATATATCTGGCAACAATGCGGTCATCACTGGGCACCGTTTTCACTTGGCTTTTCGGAACGTACTACGAATTGTCAATAGTTCAATAATCTAGTAGCGTTTGTTGGGAATTCTATTTTAATAAATCCGCAAATGTTAAGGGGAGTGAACCGAGATTCTGATTGACACTCAGTGATTGCATTAGCGTTTCGTTTATGTTATTCCATGATAATCGTACCACTTAATTTCTGTTTTGATTCACTCCGTTATTCTTGTATACTTTGTTCGTTTGGATCGTGTTCCATTACGTTCCTCCAGATCTCGTTCAGTTTGTTACCATCCCAGTACAGTTTATTCATCCTGCCACAAATAGGGCACTTATATCATTGACTTTCGTGAGCACGAGTCCCATTGAACTGATGTCCACGCCTAGCCAACTAAACGGCGTCCAGACCGCATGTGACCTAAAATGTCATGTGATGACGCATCAGATTGGTTTATCAATTGAGGAACATTTTCAAACGGGTTATGTCCATGACACTGGGGTTTTGCGCGTTTATTTTCTCCATTGAGTTACTGTGATTAAGGGATAAGAAGAATGAGTGGGACTTAATTCCTAGGAGCTCTATATCTAAATTCATACAAGCAATATCTAGTTGCCGATATCTTGCAACTGCATGAACGAGTTGCAAGACAACATTCACAAGGGAGCTTTATTGCCGCGCTATATTAATCTTCTTTATTTAGACAAAACGGTCACGTTACTGTGTACTCACCGCTACATCTAAATAAAAATGATTGTTCCGAAAGGATCTTTCCATAGAGTACCCCATTTGGTTGCCACAGAGAAGAATAAACTCACACTAGTCTTTCTTGTAGAAACGTATTACATAAAATATCGCTCGTCGCGGTGCTATCCTGGCTTACGAATATTCGTATTCCCTAACGTAGAAGGCAATGTGCTGTCCACACTCTGTTTTTCATCTTGTCGCTGTTTCGTTCAGTATAAGAAACACGATCGATAACATATTCTGGTGTCGAATATCTGGTGAGCACAAATCGCTCTGTGAGCCAGAGTCAACTATGCAGATTCATTTGTTGCGTACCTAGACGGCAGCCAATGTCAGTACAATGCCGCAACATTGTGATGAGTGCTGTTGTGGCGTTTTGACTGCGTCATCACGTGTTATATTGGTACAAGGTCCTTCAAGTCCTTGCACTCCCTTGGTCCTTTACTTTCCCACCCAACGAAATTCACACTAAACCAACACTGACGGATCTTCAGAATAATCTTTTTGGTAAATAAGCTGGGAGAGATTGCCTTTTTGTGATCCCTTCTTGTGTCCCACGCTTTACTCTACTGTACTTTCTGGCTCTGATAAATGTTTCCGAAGACAGGTGTTCATCATCTTGTCCGCCTAACAACCGCGAGAATCGCCGACCTATTACTTAATTCAGTATCGTCTTCGTTTCAGATCGCGAACAACATCGCCTCCAACTGTCCGAGCAGGTTCGTGAGCAGTTGCTCTCTATGCTCGAGGTTGTGAATTCCCCGAATGCATATATGCCTTCCTTAGGCAGCTCGCAGCTTGAAACAGAGCACATTATTGAATTCTCCATTCCCAATATTTCACCGTATCGATTCAGCATAACCTACCAATCAAGCCCAAATCAGTTGCGCGCAGGTATGGGATTTGCTGCCCGCAGACTTTTGAAATACGCCCAGTGACTAGAGACTCGTTTATTCCTTTTTTGTCTGAATTTTGGTTCCGGTTTGTTTTTACCTCTTATACTCTGCTTTCTCTGCGCTGTTTACTTTTATTTGGAGCCATTGGTTACTTCGGTATTTCAACGGTCGTGTTACCATAATAGGCTTCTGATTCTATCGAACTGTTTTGCTCCAGTAAGTCGAGTTGGGCCTTTCCAACTGAATATTTGAATTGTATAATATAAGGTATTGGTTGACTGGTCCCATCTACATATGATGATTGCCGGATGATCCGCTTTATTTGGGGTCATTTGTGTCTGAGCTATCGAAAGCACTGCTTGTAAGTTAACGCAACGTTTTCTCAGGGATTTCTGACATTAAAAGGCGTGCCTGGAAAATATATTAACATTTGCTGAACATCCAAACTGTTAGATATGTGATTGAGTAAGAGTAACCGACAAATTATCATAATCCCTTTGCATGACATGGCGTATTACAGAACTGTCTGATCTCATCTTATTGTCGATGATACCCTGGATAATACCCTGACCCGTTGTCAACGCTGATGCGGAACTACTCTCTGGTGACTTGCTCTGACGTTACCCTGATGTGAGTGCCATGTACAACGGCGTCACAAGACATCCTGAACAATCAGTATCAGTCCGTCTATTCAACTGGTACAGTGCTTTCGTGAGGTGCAGTGTATCAACACACATTAATTGGAACCCTACTTGCGTATACCATCAATGACAATACGTTTGAGCTTTTTATGAAGCTCGTTTATCCACGGTGAGGTGAAAATTAGCGTACTTCTGCGTTTGATGCCCTAAAGCCATTCATTCACAAGCATCGGTATCTTCATATCATCGTATTGGGTATACAACACCAGGAACGATAGTATTCGGTGTCAGTTTCAGAACGTACATACTGATAAGCGTGTTGATCTCGTTTCTCAAGCTTTGGTGACGCGGGCACGTTTGTGAGAGCCAACCCATTGTTTGTGGCGCAACCTGGATTTAATGGCAGTCGAGTAGTTAATGCATGTGCTCACTCAAACGCTTTTCTATAAAGTGTCAGTGACTTTTTGGTTCGTACTTAAATCACGACGCTCACTTGTTTCCAGACATGCCATTGGAAATGGTGTGGAATGGAAATTGATAGCGTGGTAATCGTAAGAATTTGTTTTCTTTTCGGCTGTTTCAGTTTTCATCAGACTTGTTATCTGTAAGCCTAAAACGTCGTGATAAGTTTTACTCAAACACTCGAGGGAGAGATAAGAGGTCGTGGCCTGAATGTGGTGCAATAATTGTCGGAAAAATGGTGTCCTTCAACGTAATCCTCCCCATCATTCATACGTTTAGTTCATCCACTCTTAAATGCTCTTAAAAAGTTCTCTCCTCGGGACACCAGACGCTATGGTAATCGATTTTTAGTCCTCCTCCTCAAATATTCTCTCGCACGGTTTTCTTTACCAAATTTGAAATAAGTAAAAGTCACCGAACATTAGTTCTGGAGAATATCCTCTTCCGAAGCCACAATCACGTACTGCGGTTTGTGCAACTCGGGGACCTTAGGCCAGAGCATTGTTGGAAAGCATAACACTATCAACTCTGTGCGACCGACCCATTCAACCGGCCTAACGACGCGGTGTAATAAGGATATGTGGTCGTGATATTGTGCGCCGTAGAACCCACCAAGGCGCCGGATAAGTCGCGGAAGATAGTTGCCTTGAGCTCGTCTATCGGAGTTGGGTTTGAAATGTTTTCGGTGATGGAGAATGGCGATAACTCTGCCGCACTGACTCCTGCTTAGTTTCTGGATCCCAGCGATGAAGCCATGTCATGTCCCCTGTCACAAACCGCAAACAAAAGTCGGTTGCATCGTCCTCGTAGATTTCCAGCAGTTCTCTTCGACTACATTTGTATCGGCGTTCTTTCAAGTACCTGACCTTTTGGATAGGTCTATCGGGATTGTTACCATGAGATACACAGTGTTCGCTGCAAGCTTATCTGCGTTTACTTATCTCAAGGTACCGGACGTTTCACAGTAAGGCAGTTTTCTGGAGTCATCACCTCTACAGGTCAACCACTTTGTGAGATATCATCAATCAACAACGGCTCGCCTACTCGCTACTGT
This sequence comes from Paragonimus kellicotti, assembly GCA_014220965.1. Classification (NCBI taxonomy): domain Eukaryota; kingdom Metazoa; phylum Platyhelminthes; class Trematoda; order Plagiorchiida; family Troglotrematidae; genus Paragonimus; species Paragonimus kellicotti. The sequence goes on from LOND01002469.1 coordinate 34,802, forward strand.
TTTCGAAAGAATTTGGTATCCCATAAACTTTGTCCAGCTGTGGCGTGGTGTTCTTTGGCGCAGTCTGTGAAATTTCTGGTAGGCTTATTTGAAAATTTGCCAAGTTCACGTCTAACGTCAACCTGAAATAGGCAAATATGAATTTGTAAACAAATAGTGATAGGGAAATAAAATGTCCTAACGAATTTCGCAAGGTATCCAAACAGGCTACGTTCGGCTGTCCTCGTATATCAAAATTTGGCACCTCAGGGCACTGAGGTGGTCTTCGTTGTTTATCGTACACATCACAGGAACTCGATAAACTATTGGTAGCGCACATCGGATCTTTACTTATTTGACATTACTTCGCCGTTATTCAAAATACCCTTGTGGTAGTAGAAGGCTTCGTCTCAAGTGGAAGCACTTTGTGTGAATGTTTTTCGCCTCTTACTCCTGAAACCAAATCACCCTCGTTCAAATCTGTCGAATATAAACGGCCGGGTTGAAATTCGTTACCAATGCAAACTGGTCGTGAGCTAAATGGATCAGTGAAATGCTACCAACTCTCATAGAATTTCCTGTTTACTGTATCTGACCTGACTGGCTGGTTGGTCAGGGTAGCTACAGCGCAACTAATGAGTTAAATGGAGTGATATGTCAGTATGATTCAACGCTAACTAAATCAAACTTGAAACAGTTCCCTCGCTGCATTTAAACACAGATCAGAAGATCCTGTTCAGACACAGAGTATATCAGGTGAGTATCGAAAGGAAAACATCAAACTGGGCAAAACTCTGTCAAAACCGAGGCAGATTCAACGTTACTGTAAGTTGATCCCGAGTATCGGGGCATCACAAGTCGTTCAGCACACCAAGATCTTTATTGTCCAACTGGCATGCTACCACGCCACACGCGTGCGCGCTCGTATTTACGAACCATAATTACAGTCCACAACGCAGCGGCGATTTCCACCAACACGTCATGTGCACTTCTGCACTGGTTTTGTGCGTGTGGCTGACGCTTTCCTCGTGGGTTTTTTGCTTACCATTTCTCGCCCGTTGGTCCAATTTCGTTGAATTGATGGCTCGTCCGGTCGCTC
>LOND01002469.1:37855-57193 GCA_014220965.1 Paragonimus kellicotti
TTTAATGACGTGGAGCAGTGAAAGCCGTAAGGAAGCTGTCTTGTTGTTGACGTCTTACTTCCACTCACAACTCGGTTTTTTGTCTGTAGGGTGTAAGAGCCTTGAGGTTGTTTTTGAATATAGACGTAGCTATTTTTAGTAGTTAGGTCCCCTTCCACTCCCATACTTTTTTTCTTATCTTCCTATGTGGGTTTTTTTCCTTCGTGGTTGTGTGGTAGGTAAGCATCACTGTGAACCACTGATGTATTGTTGTCTATGATGATGATGATGATGACATTCCATTAGTTTCATCATGATTTTTACCCAAGTGAGTCAGCTTCAATAAATAGCTCAACACTAACAGGAAACTCACCTAGTGGTATTAGCTGGAATCGTAACCTGTTAATGGTACAATGTGGGTTTCATTCTGAAGAGTCCACTCACGCACATCGGAAGGACACTGGAAATACGTCGCTCGCCACGTTTGGTCTCAGCCTGCCCTATTTTATGAAGAGTAGTGCTGCAAGTGATACTGAAGTATGCGGGGACAACTGGTTTCTTGGATTTGAATCGATATATCCGAAATGATAAGGCTCACATGAAACGTACCCGCTAAAAATTCGAGAAACTTACTCTGTTCACGCGTTCGTGCGCGTACTTCAGTACAGAATGGAAATGGTGGTGTGTTTTATTAGCCACAGTGTCCAATATTCCGAAAAATCCGGTCTACACAATTTGCGGATGATTAGGTCACGCCCGCTTTTCGTTGGATACCGCCAGAGGCTATGTGCACATACGGTTCAATTTGCAAACAAACTATACGGTGAACTGCAGTTGCTAATGCTATCGATGGATTTTAAATTGCGTTGCCAGAAGCATGCTACTTAGATCGTAAGCCTCGGTGCATTTTACCAACTTCGGATTGTACACACTGTGCAAACTTGCACTGCAACAACGAATTCGGGCGGAAGGAAACAATAAAATCTGCACGATCGAACGTGAGGCAAACAATCCCGTGTGGCTGCACAGTGACATGCGCATATGAGGTTCAGTCCGTCATCCTTACGAACCTATTACGGAAATTATCTACGGTATCGGGTCGGTTCACTGGAGGTTGTGGGAATTAACCTTAAAGCAGTTTCGTAAATCGGCACACGAGGGACATGAATTCATTCGCGGTTGGCGCCTGCAGACAGATAATTATGTTTATACTTGTTGCCGCACGTGACAAGTGTTTTAGTAACAATAATGTGCTAGTTGAGGTTTGCGCTCTGATTATTATGTGTCCAGAAGTATTTGTGAATAAACAAAATTAATCCAAAGTCCCTATGCGATTTAAAAGATGTTCACGCGACTCAGTTTGACTGCATGAAGTTGACGGACAAGAACTCCACTGTGCCGGAGCCAGTCCGGCTACAGAGCAGTGAAAAAGTTTAAGCGCCTGGCTTGCAGGGCAGACGTACGCAAACGATTTTACAAACCTTCTGCTCGATATCATACAAATTTTGATGCTTGACAAGCTGGGCATACGGGGAAGCGATAGATAGGTCAGTTTGTTCGCTTAGATTGATTTAATCAAATAGGACTAAGCGATCTTCATAAGCGGCGACGGACAAATGTACTGAAGAAAAATGGGTTGGTGAGCCTCACAGACGATTTGATGAGTTCGAAGGATAAATGGGGTGAAAACCAACATTTCGAGATTAATTACATAATAAGATTATGGCTATGTAAACGACAAACTAGCACAAGTAAATGCACTGAAGCGATTGATTGATCAAAAAAACTGGCGATAAAGGAAATGAAAGCTTTAAAGATAACTCTGTAGTTCTGGTAAAGAAAGCATCCAGAAATATTGTAATCTGTGTAGCTGGAAGATCACGTAAAACGTCTCCACACAAAGATAAGAAATCCTGTTCAAAGTTATCATCTGCAATCCATTGTTATCGAACTTTGGCAAGTAGTCCGCACAAAACACTGACCTTCAAGAGGGTGCAACACGCGGAGTCAGTCTCGATACAGCTCAGTGAGTGAACAGAGACGTGCTACGTCTGAATGTATTCAAGTAAAATTTTGTGGCTTGCTTTTTAAAACAGACATGCAAATAAGTTGGGGTAGTTGCAACGAAGAATCCTTCAGCTGGAACAAACAAGAGATCCCACAAAAAATAAGGACAAATGACTGTTACTCATTGTTGTCAAAACATTGTTTTGTCGCTCCTTGATCCCATAAAGCTGGTTTGCTAAGAATCATGCAGATTATTCATAGGCATAACCGGTTAGGGTGAACCACAGATCGCCGGACTCATGTTGCATTGTAGTCGAACGTTGAAAAAAATCACTGGGATTCCACTGACTGTCAGCAATTGTCGAGTGTCAACAGTGTAGTTCACCGAATTCAAGCCGCCGCTCAGTGTGCGAAGCAGTCTTCTCTGCAATGGAGATGAACGCAGACAACTGCATAATTACACTCTAGACGCATAAGTAGTCAAAGAACTCGTGAATTACTACTATTGACTGAAGGTTACTGTGAGCAGACAATAAAACAATACAGTCAGTTCGATCGTATTGCCGTGAGCAGTGCACGGAATCGGCTCCACAATTGAAACCCTATAAGCTGAGACAGAACTGATCCAGAATAGAGAAAAGAATGGTGTGAGGAACAGTAACCATGTAAGAGCGAAGTTGTGAAAATATATTCGACTCTGCCTATCCAAACCCCGACGTAACATAAACTAGCAACGGACCAGTCCAACGTCGCTTCAGGATACAACATCAGGATTGAACGAAAAGTCTCAATATTACACCTTCCGTTATTCGCCGTTTTCATGCTCTCTATAGCACCAATCGGATTACAGCTCGTAACTTCATGTGCCATTGAGGTCAGCCAGTGATAGACTCTGATTTATTTGATACTGATGTATATCTGTAGGTCAGGGTTACTGTCTCATAACAGCTGCCTATCGAAACCAGTCCGAGACCCTCTTATTATTTGGTCGTGCTTGCCAAAATGAGGTGTATGTTCTGTCTGGGTAGTGTCTCTTCACTCTATCGTCCGAAGATGCTTTCTCTGGCAACTGTTTTCCACATGCGCTTGCCAACCTGACTCGGTTAGAGGGCGTGCTAGTGCAGGTAGTTGCACAATATTAGGAATTAAGTGCGATATGTACGATACCTATCACTGTGACACGCCTACTGAGCATCATTATGGAGATGTGCGGTGAAATTAGATGGATCATTCTCAACTGACGTCGAGTCACGGAGGACGAGTAACGGAACATCTTAAAGTGGAGGGAGTACAGATGTTCGTCACTGATTCAGAAAGCAAGAAACCACTCCAATGAGTATCTGTACAGAATTATCTTACCACTTCTGGATGGTAGTAGGTACGCTTGTCACGAGCGTGCCTTGCCTCATTGTGAATGGACCGGAAAGCGTTGACTCCGCTGCTGACGTTGGACGGAGTGGATATCTGAAGTAAAATAGACGAAGGTAATGGAATTAAATTTATAATCATCTAGCTTGTTTTCAAGCAACGAGGTTCTTACAAGCCCAGCTGATGTTACGGATGACAGCTTCTCGTTTATCGCAGAAACATTTGTTATCATAAAATCGTAGAACGTCCATGCACTAAAGTGTGGACAGTGATTTCAAGCGATTACACTCAGGCTTAGGGAAAACAGAAATACACTAAGCAGTCCTCAAGACACGAACTAGTCGATATCAGTTAAGAACGATTAACCGTGCTCAGTCAAACAGCCCAAATCGCTTTACCGTGTTACGTGATCTGCCGGAATCCCACCGGATACTTAGAATCAATGGAAGAAAAACGATGCGGTGGATCGAGTGACTTAAAGGATAATTCAACAAAATAGCAGATGACTTATCGGGTTGGTCAATCAGTCAAAATGCATGGACCGACAAGCACTCCGTACACTAGTGGAGGGCCAGCCAAATCGAACACATTTTCATTAAGCTAACAATAGTTGCAGTAAATCACGAAGTGATTAAGTAAGGGCGTGATCAGGGGATATAAAAGCAGTTATCTCAGGGCCAGAAAGTACCGCTTGCATAGGTGGGCGCAGCATGGCCAACCACACTTTGATTGGAGGTTATTTTTCGATGTTACGGCGAGGAGCCTGCACATGAAGTGTAGTTAAATGCTTATTGATTCGTTTTTTTTGTCGTTTAGCACCTAAAGTAAGGTGAAATTAGCGTTAGATGTAGGAAGCGTTCAGTAAAGAGCAGTGCCGTCAATAATGTCTGAGTGAGATACTATACAGCTGCGTGAAAACTGAAACCAAAACGGTGACAACTGGATATGGAACGAAAGCAACTGCACGATCCGAAAGCCGAAGGGTGGTCAAAAATGGCTACCAAACAAATCGAGTGTTAAAAAAACCCGAGCAAACATTAACTCTTAACAGCTGCTAAAGTTGACCTGTAAACCCCCAGAGAAAATTAAGTGTGGCCGTCAAAAGACTGTGGGACAAGTAGGTATATTTAGAAAGAATAATCAAGGCGCATACAAAAAATCTCGATCCCCGTTTCATTAGCACAGACACAGTAGTATCATACAAGAACACCACATCCACGGTATTCTTACAGCAATAAACGGTAAAGGAGGAATCCAACTGCTGAAAGTTTCACCGTCTTCTAGCGCGTACTATTCATTTTGAATAGCTTCAGACAAATAGACTAAAGGGATTTACATCCGGATTTGAAATCTAGCCCACGTTACCATGAGACAACTGCATTGCTGACCTCGCATTAATTATGGTCCAGGTATCACGTGTTTAGTAGTCGGGTGTGTGGGCTATAGATAAATAACTACAACCTGACACTAACTGCTTATAACAAAAGAAGGATACACATGTGTGGGTTGATGCATACAACTTAGAGTGGACGTAATCGTGGGGCTGATTGGAAACGGACAACTAAGGGAGACTCACGTACAGTAATAAATAATGTTCGGGTTGATAAGACTACAGATAAAAAAATACCCAGATGTACACTGAGGAGCATGTCGGGAATGATGAAGGGGCAGGATCACGTGGATGCGATGTGGAGCTGTACAGTTGTGGTGTAGCTCACGTCCTCGTGTCCGTTGGCTTTGCGCGTTGCTGAAGGTTCAACGTCCGAGATGTGACGTTAGAAATTGAGTCATGCGCCTGCAAGCTTATTCCTTTCGTGTGTGAGCATCACATGCGTGTCGGTTCACGTATGAGAACCGTCGGCGAATGTGCGCGGCATTGATACCCGCATTGTCGATGGAAAAGGGTTTGCTGTCCGTCGGGTGGGTGAAGTTAGAAAGCGCTTAGTGGAGCCTGTGCATACAGGCTGGACCAAGATTCTCGGATCACGCGCTAGTGTGTGAAGCGCGTGATGTTCGTCTGTGGCCCCGAGGGTTGGTAGGAGGATGCGTGTGTGGATGAGACAGTTAGAGTGAAGGGTCTACTGACCAGATGCGGAGCGAATGGATGGTTAGAATTGAGTGATCCCATTTGGCGTACAGCCCTAAGTCGTTACACAAGCAAGCGTTCGATCCAATTCACTCATGAATGATGCTCGGGCCACTTGATCGTTTCAAGAGGTGACGTAATAACTCGATAATCAGTTACGTGGAAATTGCCAAATTTGCTGAACGATGTTTTGACAGCCAGAGGGCTCGGTTTGTACGCTCTGCTTAGTTCCAACAAAAGCATGGCTCGTATCTAGTCTTTTTTGAAGAGGCTAGCTGAAGAACTCATCTGAATGCAAAAGCTGCAATTAAATTTGTGATATTCAATATACAACAGCCATTGTGATTGAATACCGATATAGTTATACAAGCGTTACAATGTAAAAACAGCCGTGGCGATTTTCGACTACTCACCTACCGACAGAAGCAAACCGTCAAGTAACTCAGACCAATGCGGTTACGTCAACAGTAGTGAGAGCTGGACTATGCGACACCGATTAGAGATAATCGTTTGTCACAGACTGACCTCACACCCATCCACCTATGTTCATCTCGGGTATACTCGTAAGTATCATTGCAGCCAGCCGAAATAACCTGTTATCCGGTGGATGCGTCCATAAGAACATAGTACCATTCAGACTAGGTTCATGGTTACTTGAACCTGAACTACGGAGGTCTCATTCTTCTTGGATAGACCATGTCTATCTACTGCAGGTGGCCCTGATAACCCAATAAAAGACAGTCAATATGACTAGTTCTCATTCATTGTTATGCTCGATAGGACAGCTATTAATCGTGAAGAAGAGCAACAACACAGCGCTCATTATAACAGGTTTTAATAGGTGATGCAGCCGAACATAGAAGTATGACGCCTACCAACATGTCTCCGCCTTATTGGAGTATGATGGGCAACTGATATTGGTGATACTTTCTTCCTATAAGACGACCATTTCCATTATAATGTTTCATAGAGGAACGTGTGGCTTCGTTTTACTGTTAGATAAACTCATTTGAACCTCGGCACAACATTTCGGGGTTGAGTTGAGTGACAATAACGTTTGCAGAAAATTCCTTATTAGGGGCTTCGCTGAAGATATTTGTAGCTCGAGATTTAGACGATTTGGTTTACGAGCTGGCCGGTTGGCCCACGAAGGCCTCGTCACCATGCTAGGCCACATCGTCAGCACAAATTCGTGTGAAACGAGTTGAACGATTTTGCTGCTGAACAGTGCGATGCTCCCATTTTGATCAGTTAACAAATCGAGTACTTCCTTTGCAGAAACCACAGTTTACTTGTGTTCATTTACGGCTTAAGATGGCAAAGCCGTTTAATTTACGAGCTGAATCCGGTACATGGACTTTTAATCTCTGCGTTAGGCATTATAGCTATAAACTTCCCTGGTATCCACCCTGCACACTGAACGATGAGGATATCATATTAGCCGAAGGATTTCCAGCTACACGCCACCCTATCATCGGGCTTACATCCACAACACTCAAGTGGAGCGTTTTCCTGTTCGATTGTTGCAACACAGCTGGCGTGCAAAAATGCGGGATTCTGGATGTTATTGGAGGTTACCGCAAGTCGTGAACCCCAATATTTCATCAACGAACACCGTTCTGTTACCCAGAATGGTAACACCTGGTAGTTGATGAACTTCTGTTTCGTTTTGGAATCAGTATTTATTCTTGGCGTTGCCAAATTATTTGAAGCAAGGCTGATTTGAAACTGACGTAGATTATCTCACTTCTCGATCACTCGACAGATCTGCAAACTTGAGTGAGTTTACAGCTTTATAATCTGAGTTGATATTACCTTTCAGCCAATTCTGAACCAGTTAAATCACGTGTCCACCTCTGTTGATGACTAGGAACCTCTACCCTCCTTTGCAAGTGACGGTGACTGTGTTGTCGCCTTTCGGATTGTAACCGTCCAATTCGCTAACCGCAGAGCACTGATTGTCTGTGAAATATTGACAGATATCCCCCTCTGTGGTGTTGCCGAGGCTTGCTGGCACATTTTCTTCTACTTTTTGTACGTATTTTTACTGTTACAAAGCTACTAGATTCAACCATGAACCAAGTCTATTGTGGAATCTTAATAATTTGAAAGCGCCAACCTGGAGAGTTGGATGATGACAGTCAAATGATTTTGTCGCACTTCCATTGACAACTGTTCCGTCTGCCTGAGTTACCCATCATGTATCCGGATTATTCATTGTAAACGGATTGTTTCTCACTGGCTATATCTGTTTCTACTAATGCACATCGGAAAGAGGTCAGCAGAAGTTTTGTAGCCAATACAGTAACCTATTTAACACAAACAGTTTTATGAACTAGGGAATATATAACAACGAGGAAAAACCATTAGCTGTGGAGTGGGAAGCAAAACTGTGTAGAAGGAGAAGAAAATTAGACCGAGGCACAGATTCGCAACTCGAGTGCCGAAGGTGTTCGTTGTCCTTCGGGCCCCAGTTAGGAGACTGAGGAGCTCCACCAAAGTAATCTTCAGAATTACGCCCTAGATGCTTCGATCTCAAGGCATACACTGACCACTAGTCTGTCGTTCCCAGCCTAACCCATTACTTGTAAACAAGACACGATGTACCAACCGTTGAGTTGGCATCCGTAAAACGCGCCCGAGCCTCGGAGATAAGACCATAATGGTAGGCAGTCGATAGAGTCCGTCTGTCCAAAGGACGGGCAGGCAACTTTCGTCGCCGCATGCCACTAATCTTTTGCAGATACCGGTGAACGTCGTGTACGACAGACTGTTGCTGGACCACCCCCCTCCCTGCGAAACTGTAGTGCTGATTTGTGAACGATCAGACGAAAAAACATGCCTTTGCGCACAGAACATCATAATCGAAATGGCCAGCTGAGAAGAAGGGACTGAGCAACACTTGAGAGGGCAGACGAGTGTACCGGAGTGTACTTTCAGTATGGCGCCTACAGTGAACCATACGAATAAAAGCATCCGGTAGTCGTTAACTTGCAAATTTGAGCTCGTTAGACTGTTCAGTCCCCTGCAAATGAAAACAACAATGTGCATATGACAATACAGACGGGCTACGAATAAACGTACATTTAAACCTGAGCGTAAGATGCGCAGCCGGAATTCATCATCTTCCGAGCCCCAACCCCAAAACGAGTTGGACAGGCCGTTGATTTTCAAGAAATTAGCACGCGTAATGAGAACCGCACCACCGAAATAGTTTTTAAACCAATAGTATCGAGGATGTAACTGGGCGGGAATGAGGTGGAAAATTCCAGCATCTGACGGCCACGTGTAACGAATCTCAGGGTCCAAAGGTAGGAGATCGACATCATGAAGTGCAAGATAATCTGTCCGTGGAAGGCAAAAGCGCTTGACAGTCCACGAAGGACCCTCCCCCTGCGTTGAAAAATAATCTATTGGAATGCCCTCTGTTTCTGCCTTGTCAGATTCTACGGCTCCTACATTCAATAAGGCAGCTCTGTTGAACCTATGAAAACGGTCAAGAAGTTAAAAACAAAGTTGAAAAGTTGCTAAAACAGAAGCAATTGGGATATGTAAGCTACACAGCAGCGTGAGGGTGGTTTGAAGAAAATCGAGTGAATAAAGAGAGGAGGCGCTAGGTTGAATTGGAGTTGCATACAAACGCGCAAAAACAACTGGCAATGTCCACCTAAGCTTGCGATTCAGTGAATGACTAATAACGCAACAATATCTACGGAAATTGGCTAACTCACACAAACTGACTGATGACTGGTAACATTTATACAGATATTCTAAAATATTGTTGTAAAATGAGATTAAAATTTATTGAAGTGGAAATACCCGCGTAACCAAGCGATTTTGAAATACATGGAAACCCAACCACTACATGTTTTGCGATAACAAGAAGTACTCTGTAATGCTAACCAAAGATATGGTTCCCAACTGGAGAATGACCAACAGCCAGTACCAGCGCTGTTCACTCTAGCCCTTGTAAATAACCAATTCAATCATGATGGCTGTTCACAAAAATGTGAACATCTGGATTAGTTGTGTAGTGATGACTGAGTCTGTTTGGGTCACTACGTCGGGCCAGTTTGAGTTCGTTCGGCAGTCCGTTGCACGAAACATACCTGGTATTTAAGACAAAATCATGCGCGCCGATTGATACGATGGGTTGATACGACGAGTTGGACAATAGTGGTGATCCATCGAGATGTTTTAAAAAAGGAAATCATGAAAGTGGATTGCACAAACTTTGAGGCTTCCAAGAGTCATAGTAAAAACTATCAGCACTACCTTTTGAACATACCGGCAGAATAACCTGGTCTCTGTAGGACAGTCTGCGTCACTAAAGGCGTGGAACGCTTCATCCTACCACCCTTGATAGTGAATAAGTATTTCAATCAAAATATTTGCACTCAAGAATGTATTTTATAACACGTCCCGAGTAGTGCCGGGTCCACTACAACTAAGTAACGTAATAAATAATTTAGAAGACATCCAACTGCAGAAAGTTTGGACTTCAGATGAATTCGAATCAGCGAGAAAACCAGCATACGTGGATGCGGTAAGTGGTTCATCAGCTGAGCTACCAAGCTACACCGGAAGAGCAGTAACAAATAATCGTTCATTTTAGAAACGACTCCTCACCAATCATCTCCATGGAAGTCAGCCACGTAAAAACTAAATTATTCCAAAATATTCGAGCTCAGCCACCACAAATATTCCGTTACAAACAGGAAATTATAATCTGTGAATTACCTTAAGTTGTCCACTTGGTTCAATACGTAAAACGTATGATCCACATTCTGAGTGTTTAAGAATCGTTCCAAGTGCACCAGAAATTGTTGCAGTTCCGTGAACCGTTCTCGGAAGGGGATAAGTAAAGCCAATCGATGGGGATGATGGCGATGGGAAACGTAAAACTGCCCAGTGGTGACGTGACTGTTGCACAGTTCCACATCGAGTGGCAGTTGGAGATTAGTATTTATGTTTGGATCGAGTTGAGTATCATGAGCAGGTAGAAATAGATAAAGGCCAAATAAGACGAGCACGAAGAAGCCAAGCAATAAAGAAACTCTCCGAAGATCGACACGTAGGAATGGAAGCTAAAATTCAGAGAAGAAACGTCCCTCCACATAATACTGTTTCAGAGATAACAATCACAGGATAGATAATCACACAAAATACTTCAGCTTAAAATAAATTTGGTTCAAACGGTCGCTCAGTCGTCCAGATGCTAGAAATCGGAAAGATGGGTAAGTGGAACAGCTGAGATGTCATTCGGGTGATACGTTACAATTTTCCTGCCACACGCCTTTAGCGGTCAACACACGCAAACTTAACATTCGAACAGTGCAATGGTATTGGTAGTCAAAACAGAAATGATGTCTAAATCACTGTTGATCGGGTATTTACGTGCACAGATGGCAAGTTGGAATTACCACATCCCAATTATCTTGTCTAATGGGCCTATCAATCGTGAAATGTAAGCGATTTAAAAATCGACTGCGTCTTTGGTCGAACTTTGAATTCAAGAAGCAACAGGATAGGTACATTTGCATATCCAAGCACGTGTAGTTCTCACACGGTGAACAAAAGTGCACACAGGAACGATGCTCTTCTTCGAAACCACTCCTTGTCGATTGATCATTCAAAGACTTTGCGTACCATCCCAGTGAACTAAACAAACAGAATGTGCGACGCATGAGTTTTGAAGCAGTCGCTATGTCGAAAACGATGTAAACAGTCATTGAACGATTGACTGTTCAGTTGTGATTTTGCATACATAGGCCCCACTTTCGTAACGCATAGACAATCGGGAGGTGATCCGTTCAAGTTCCCACGCCCGGAAGCATTTTGGAAATGTACTTCTTGACTTTTCGTTCGGGAAAGCTTGCACATACCGACTGCGTAGAAGTGGTCGGGTAATGAGGAACCAATCTGTGGGGACTCAACAGAATTACTTCTATAGTTGTAGTATTAATTGTTTTTCAGATAAGGAAGAGTGGGGCTAGGAAAGAGTAATCCGACATCCCAAGTTTACTGGTTAGTTTTAAGTTGAAAATCACTCACATTTGATCGCAGCCTTCGTATTCAGATAGACTTTCCAACCAGCCTCTTTCGAAAAGAAGCACTAGACTCGAGTTTCGCTCTTGTTAGAGCTCGTCAGTAGTGTGTATCCTTGCCACGATTGGGGATAGAACTCGAATCTAGTGCTTCTTTTTGAAAGAAGCTGGCCGGAAAGTCTACCTGAATGCGAAAGCTGTGACCGGATGAGTGATATTCAACCTAAAACATCTCAAGTTACCGTTGCGTCGACAGACCAGCGTACTGATTTTCACTTTTGCGAGTCAAGACGACCCCTTAACATCTACACTTTAAAAGCTGTCAGGCTCTGGCAAGAAAGCCAGCAGGCTGTTCTGTGCTGTCTCCAAAGCACGCAGTTACGATCCTCGCGTTACAAGTTAGTTGAATTCACCCTTCGATCGTGCTATAGATCAGAGGTTCGTTCTCGGTGTCTGGTGACGATGAAACCGAAGCGGATTGTAGATCCCGCCGACTTCCAAGGCAGAAAAAAGCTTGCGCGAATGGATCTCAGAATCGTTGTCTGGGCGTCCCTAGGCTCAGCGCTTCAGCCACAGTAATTCGACACAAACCAGAAAGACGTTGTTTATTTGCCATATTTGCATATGCCTCACCAGACAACAGTTCAGATGCTGACAAGAACGTATCCCATAGAACCGGTTTTGGCCTGCCGAGACAAAATAAACACACGGGCCTCGTTGTGCCCTGTGATGATATGAACGCACTAAATGGTCGTCTTACTCTAGAGGAGAAGCGGCTAGGTAGTATGCCTGGCGTCCGCGCGCAAACCACCGACAATGGAAATCGATTACTATAACTGAGCACATCTCACGGACCCTACCTATCGATCTGTGCATTTCAGCACAAAAGACGGTAACGCGTTACTTGGAGACCACTAATAACTAAACCATGGACGAAAATTGACCATATCGCTGCCAGCTACCGGCAGCGCTACCTCATTTAAGATTATCGTTCATTTTGAGGTAACCACCTTGACTCGGATCAAGCCACTGTTTGTGCCCGCTATGGTTCATTGTTTGCCCAGAGAGCATCTGTTCGTAAGCATAAAGTACTCAGTTAGACATTGGGCAACAAGGATCGAAAAGTACTGACGGTTAAACCGCCCACATCACAATAGAGGAGGGATCTAAACGAGAAGTGAGTAGAAATCTCAAATGCTATGCCAACCTCTTGCAAAGGGTTCTGTCCCAAATGAATACCGCGGATACGGCAGAAATGGATTTTATCTGATTCAGCAGCACTAATGCACAAACGCCAGCTACATTTCAAACTTCGGATACAACAAGGATCGCCGTGAGCTAAAATACAAACTTATGAAGAGTCTGCATGATGACTGTGAGGTTTACTTCTCCAAGCGAGCCTAAGAGATACAGTAGGCATTTTTACCAGGAAATGACCGGATACTGTTTATCCTGGTTCGTGGTTGCACTGACAATCAGCAAAGTGTGAGTGAGATAACATGGCCCAATAATCCACGGACTGTCTCGGTGGCCTAACAAATGAGCTGGGCATTTTGATGAATAATTTCACTGGCTTGAACTAGTTCGATCAGATGTGAATGATGGAGATAGTGTGGTTAGTCACGACGCCACAGACTACCCTCCGTCGGAGACCAAGATGATTTTGGAATGTAGTATATTGCTAGACACGGACTTTTTTTCTCAGCTCTTTTCTAAGACGGTAGTGGAAGATGATTACGTGAACTTATCACAATCCCTAGTTCCATGTGAGAGAGCGGAAGGCGTCTCATGATTGATGTATACCAACTGTCATTCCTATCTTCAAAAGAAGTGCCAAAACATCAAGTGACAGACACATGAGTGTTAGACCGGGATCTAACACGTCCAAGGTACTCACAGGTCTCATAATGTGGCGGCTTCCGAAACAGAGAGAACACACTGCGAGAGAAAGCGGAGTTTCGACTTAATCGAGAAGTGTATCGGCCACATAATCATTTCTCGACAAGCACTGGGGAGGTAAGTTTACTCAGCTGAAAGTCATGATGTTTGTGAATCTAAAGTCGCTTTTGTTTCAACTGCCCGGCATTTTCTTTTTTGGTTGCCTCCATCCCAGAAGAGTTCCAGTGGAATGCGTAAATTTGCCGGAATCATTGTGGGATTCTAAAACACTGAGTCCCCTTGATCGGATTTATGAACACGGCAAAATGACAAACGTTGCGAGGTGTTAACAGTTCCTTTATTCTTAACTCCTTTGTTGTTCCCCGTTGTTGTTACCCGATGCGACCTGTCAAACCCAGACATAGATGGTCACATATCTGAAAGACGCCTACCGTGAGCGGCCAAGTTTTTCAGCCGTAATGTAACAGTCCTCACAGTCGCCACATATACGCGAAACTTAAGCCTCAGAGAGATACCTGTGTCTCAAGAGGTTTCCTACACTAGTAAACAGTGCCATAGTCTTAGAGATACCAGTGTCTACTTCATTCTCTCCATCTCCACCGCCAACTTCTCAAGTACACAAGACGATCAACAACTTAAGTAACTAGCATTAAATCTGTGTAGTCACAGCAGTCTTGCACTGCATATAACATTACGAAATGTGCAGCGGACCGCAAAACTGCGTCCAGCATTGTCTGTGCAGGTTGAAATGTGCCAAACAAGATCAACTTGTCTTCGGTGTAAACAGGGGTAGTCAATCTTCCACAGATGAGGTCCACGCCGGCATCTGTGAGTGCCGCAGACAGTCCTCCATTATTTCGTCTATGACGAAATTGAACAAAAATGGTGAAAGGGACAGCCTTGACGTACGCCGCTCCTGGTGCTGAAACTGTCAGACAGTTCACCGTAAACCCTAACCTGAGCTGAAGTGTGAAAATAAACTGCCGGCAGTATGCCTGTATATGTGGTCAGTACACCCCTGCGCTTAAGTGACTTTAAAAGTGTAAATCGGCCTAATGGACCGAATGCACTTTTATGGTCGGGAAGAAAAGCAATTGTTGGTGGACGATACCTGGGATACTGCTCCAGAATTTGGGGAAACAAATCTGAGATGCCTATAGAAGCTACTCAAGCTTAACATGAGTTAAAAGAGTTCGTGACAGAATTGGTGAAGCATAGGCAAGTTTCTTCCTGACAGCGGAGAAACATTGGCCACAAATGTTAACCCGTTTTGGGACAGAATTTTTATTCTACACATGACTGGTCTCCTTCATTCTCGCAAGCGCAACGCTTGCTGCAAATCTCCTATCATCGTGAACTTGAAAGCTACCAGTGTCACCATGGGGCAGTCAACAGAGTTACGTGCATAACTGATAGGGTTGACTGCAAGTGAGGAATGTCTACTGATGAATGGGCTAGTGTTTCTTCCTAAAAGGAACACCACCTACCAAGAACGTTTACCGTACTCCACGTGAGGAACACTGTATATGATAGACGTTGCAGTGCAACAAATACAAGACGACAAAGGACTTCTTGCATGCTTAGTACAAGGGTAAAACACGTGAGACAGGTTTCGGTTTTTCTAATTAGCCTCAATTTACTAGCCAACAGGTATCAGATTTGATATCAACATTGCAGAATTATGCCAAAGTTACAAATGTGTTACTTAGGCACCATCCAGAAATTGTGGCACGGCGACTTAGTAAGCCACCTGTAGACCGAAAAACCTTAGGTTACACAAGTACAAACGCATACGGAGCAGACGTGTATAGATCGCGTAACATCGGAATTCAGCCACTATTGGTGCTGGTCAGGCTTGTACACTGCATCGATCCGGAAGATTATGCTGACTAGGACTTCGGTCCTTCCAGGTGCAACCTTGTCAGACAGGCCAAAGGGGAGCAGTAAGACGAAAAGCAGATGTACTCGTACAGTTGTGTCGCACTATTGACCGCGTAGGAGTGCTTAGGTAGTGAGGCACGATCCTATGGGCATACAGCAGAACTATTTTTATAGTTGCGGCACTGCTGTCTTCCGTATCAGGAAGAAGGGGTTAGAAAAGGTATCTTCAGACAATCAGTCCCCTGCAAATGAAAACAACAATGTGCATATGACAATACAGACGGGCTACGAATAAACGTACATTTAAACCTGAGCGTAAGATGCGCAGCCGGAATTCATCATCTTCCGAGCCCCAACCCCAAAACGAGTTGGACAGGCCGTTGATTTTCAAGAAATTAGCACGCGTAATGAGAACCGCACCACCGAAATAGTTTTTAAACCAATAGTATCGAGGATGTAACTGGGCGGGAATGAGGTGGAAAATTCCAGCATCTGACGGCCACGTGTAACGAATCTCAGGGTCCAAAGGTAGGAGATCGACATCATGAAGTGCAAGATAATCTGTCCGTGGAAGGCAAAAGCGCTTGACAGTCCACGAAGGACCCTCCCCCTGCGTTGAAAAATAATCTATTGGAATGCCCTCTGTTTCTGCCTTGTCAGATTCTACGGCTCCTACATTCAATAAGGCAGCTCTGTTGAACCTATGAAAAACGGTCAAAGAAGTTAAAAACAAAGTTGAAAAGTTGCTAAAACAGAAGCAATTGGGATATGTAAGCTACACAGCAGCGTGAGGGTGGTTTGAAGAAAATCGAGTGAATAAAGAGAGGAGGCGCTAGGTTGAATTGGAGTTGCATACAAACGCGCAAAAACAACTGGCAATGTCCACCTAAGCTTGCGATTCAGTGAATGACTAATAACGCAACAATATCTACGGAAATTGGCTAACTCACACAAACTGACTGATGACTGGTAACATTTATACAGATATTCTAAAATATTGTTGTAAAATGAGATTAAAATTTATTGAAGTGGAAATACCCGCGTAACCAAGCGATTTTGAAATACATGGAAACCCAACCACTACATGTTTTGCGATAACAAGAAGTACTCTGTAATGCTAACCAAAGATATGGTTCCCAACTGGAGAATGACCAACAGCCAGTACCAGCGCTGTTCACTCTAGCCCTTGTAAATAACCAATTCAATCATGATGGCTGTTCACAAAAAATGTGAACATCTGGATTAGTTGTGTAGTGATGACTGAGTCTGTTTGGGTTTCACTACGTCGGGCCAGTTTGAGTTCGTTCGGCAGTCCGTTGCACGAAACATACCTGGTATTTAAGACAAAATCATGCGCGCCGATTGATACGACGAGTTGGACAATAGTGGTGATCCATCGAGATGTTTTAAAAAAGGAAATCATGAAAGTGGATTGCACAAACTTTGAGGCTTCCAAGAGTCATAGTAAAAACTATCAGCACTACCTTTTGAACATACCGGCAGAATAACCTGGTCTCTGTAGGACAGTCTGCGTCACTAAAGGCGTGGAACGCTTCATCCTACCACCCTTGATAGTGAATAAGTATTTCAATCAAAATATTTGCACTCAAGAATGTATTTTATAACACGTCCCGAGTAGTGCCGGGTCCACTACAACTAAGTAACGTAATAAATAATTTAGAAGACATCCAACTGCAGAAAGTTTGGACTTCAGATGAATTCGAATCAGCGAGAAAACCAGCATACGTGGATGCGGTAAGTGGTTCATCAGCTGAGCTACCAAGCTACACCGGAAGAGCAGTAACAAATAATCGTTCATTTTAGAAACGACTCCTCACCAATCATCTCCATGGAAGTCAGCCACGTAAAAACTAAATTATTCCAAAATATTCGAGCTCAGCCACCACAAATATTCCGTTACAAACAGGAAATTATAATCTGTGAATTACCTTAAGTTGTCCACTTGGTTCAATACGTAAAACGTATGATCCACATTCTGAGTGTTTAAGAATCGTTCCAAGTGCACCAGAAATTGTTGCAGTTCCGTGAACCGTTCTCGGAAGGGGATAAGTAAAGCCAATCGATGGGGATGATGGCGATGGGAAACGTAAAACTGCCCAGTGGTGACGTGACTGTTGCACAGTTCCACATCGAGTGGCAGTTGGAGATTAGTATTTATGTTTGGATCGAGTTGAGTATCATGAGCAGGTAGAAATAGATAAAGGCCAAATAAGACGAGCACGAAGAAGCCAAGCAATAAAGAAACTCTCCGAAGATCGACACGTAGGAATGGAAGCTAAAATTCAGAGAAGAAACGTCCCTCCACATAATACTGTTTCAGAGATAACAATCACAGGATAGATAATCACACAAAATACTTCAGCTTAAAATAAATTTGGTTCAAACGGTCGCTCAGTCGTCCAGATGCTAGAAATCGGAAAGATGGGTAAGTGGAACAGCTGAGATGTCATTCGGGTGATACGTTACAATTTTCCTGCCACACGCCTTTAGCGGTCAACACACGCAAACTTAACATTCGAACAGTGCAATGGTATTGGTAGTCAAAACAGAAATGATGTCTAAATCACTGTTGATCGGGTATTTACGTGCACAGATGGCAAGTTGGAATTACCACATCCCAATTATCTTGTCTAATGGGCCTATCAATCGTGAAATGTAAGCGATTTAAAAATCGACTGCGTCTTTGGTCGAACTTTGAATTCAAGAAGCAACAGGATAGGTACATTTGCATATCCAAGCACGTGTAGTTCTCACACGGTGAACAAAAGTGCACACAGGAACGATGCTCTTCTTCGAAACCACTCCTTGTCGATTGATCATTCAAAGACTTTGCGTACCATCCCAGTGAACTAAACAAACAGAATGTGCGACGCATGAGTTTTGAAGCAGTCGCTATGTCGAAAACGATGTAAACAGTCATTGAACGATTGACTGTTCAGTTGTGATTTTGCATACATAGGCCCCACTTTCGTAACGCATAGACAATCGGGAGGTGATCCGTTCAAGTTCCCACGCCCGGAAGCATTTTGGAAATGTACTTCTTGACTTTTCGTTCGGGAAAGCTTGCACATACCGACTGCGTAGAAGTGGTCGGGTAAATCTCCTATAATCGTGAACTTGAAAGCTACCAGTGTCACCATAGGGCAGTCAACAGAGTTACGTGCATAACTGATAGGGTTGACTGCAAGTGAGGAATGTCTACTGATGAATGGGCTAGTGTTTCTTCCTAAAAGGAACACCACCTACCAAGAACGTTTACCGTACTCCACGTGAGGAACACTGTATATGATAGACGTTGCAGTGCAACAAATACAAGACGACATTCTTGCATGCTTAGTACAAGGGTAAAACACGTGAGACAGGTTTCGGTTTTTCTAATTAGCCTCAATTTACTAGCCAACAGGTATCAGATTTGATATCAACATTGCAGAATTATGCCAAAGTTACAAATGTGTTACTTAGGCACCATCCAGAAATTGTGGCACGGCGACTTAGTAAGCCACCTGTAGACCGAAAAACCTTGGGTTACACAAGTACAAACGCATACGGAGCAGACGTGTATAGATCGCGTAACATCGGAATTCAGCCACTATTGGTGCTGGTCAGGCTTGTACACTGCATCGATCCGGAAGATTATGCTGACTAGAACTTCGGTCCTTCCAGGTGCAACCTTGTCAGACAAGCCAAAGGGGAGCAGTAAGAGGAAAAGCAGATGTACTCGTACAGTTGTGTCGCACTATTGACCGCGTAGGAGTGCTTAGGTAGTGAGGCACGATCCTATGGGCATACAGCAGAACTATTTTTATAGTTGCGGCACTGCTGTCTTCCGTATCAGGAAGAAGGAGGTTAGAAAAGGTATCTTCAGACAAAGAGCACTCCGATCGCCCAACGGTTGACCGTAACCATCGCCGAAGTATCCTGTACAGGAGTCGTATAACCCAAAAGCTTGATGTAGTTTCGAATACATTCACTGCGCGCAACAGTGATCAGAATAAAACATCAATGGCCTATTTATCATATCCCAAGGCTAGGCAAGCCCCTCACTGCCAC
>LOND01002470.1:0-25633 GCA_014220965.1 Paragonimus kellicotti
TCGTTTATTAACTTCAGTATAAAGTAAGCTTTACAATACGGCCTGTTAATTGTGTCGAAAGGGAAAAACGCTTACTTAGAAGAAAACGCCATACTATTTAGTGTAATTTGTGCGGCAAACCTTTTTTTGTGTCGTCGGAGACGTCATAGACTTCTGACAATACCATACCTCTATAACTTGTTCTGGTATAACCATCATACATCCACACTATCTAGTTATGGTTTATTCTTGATCCAGTTAACATTTCCTCTGTTCGTGTGTTTGCGAAGAGAGCTATGGAAATGGGAGGTTTTCAGGTAACCTCAGGAACTGAATACATGATGCCCGTAGATGGCATTCTTGTTGACTGAACACAAGTGAATGGTGTCGGAATTACGTTGGAAAGATATCGGGGCTGCGTGATTTCATAGTCCATCACGAGATCTGTTGTAACGTCTACCCTGAGAAGTTCATTTCCAGACATCCATTACAAGATATGTGAAAGTACACAACCATCGAACAGATGCTTTTGCACCTTTGGTATTTTTCTGCATCTCATCTCTTTGTTAACGTGTATCGCGCGAGCATCTGCAACGCTTCCGACTGTCGTTCCAAGTTTCCGGTCTTAGTTGTTATCAATTTCTATATGTTCTCTGTTCTCGATTTCTTATTGGACACTGCGGTTGAGCACTTGTTCATCGACTAGAGCGGGTGTAACTCTGAGTGTATAGGTGGAAGCGTTCACAAAAATTCCAGTCGTGATTATGACAAAAACGTCGGGCTTTATTCATCTCACTCGAATATTCCGTGCACATTTCTCAGAAGGGTTTTAAAAAGGATCTCAAGTGTAGGATGGAAAAGTCAAGGCTATTTCGTTGGAAGATATAAACAATTATCCGTGTAACTAAGTACTTTTGAGTGAAGTTGTGTGACAAGAATGCAATGGCACAAAATACAGTAAAAAAAAATTCCGAGGCGGTGCTCTGCAAGTAATTCAATTTCGTCATGTGCGCGCCTCGTGAACAGTAGTGGTTTTGAAGAGGGAAGATTTTATGGATGATTCGCTTATGTTCAGTGCAGACAACTTGAAGGTTCAAGGAAAATTAAATGTTCCTGTGTCTCAACGAAGGCGTTATCCACATTTGGTTTTTAAATATGTCACGAAAATTTTAAGCCAATCAGAATAAGTTCTACTGTCACGAGTCACTCACCCAGTTCTACACTGCAACCTGTTTGCCACATTCTCCTGGGTTGTGTAAGGCACAGTGTGTCTGTTCAACTTCGCGGTGATAGAACCAAGTCATAGGATTAGTAACACATGCACGTCTCACTGGACCACTTCAGGTGACAATGTAGTGCATGAAAGGATAATTAGCCGGAATGGTCGAAGTAGCATTTTCGCTGTCATCGTAACTCACTATGTTCTCTTACAGTTGAAGATTGTTTTCGAAATATGTCTGCTGAATCTTTTATTGTTATGTATGTTTCATTTTAATGATCCCCATCTACGAATCCTCAGCCTGAACTACCTTAAAATGACGATTTGCAACTTTCATTGTTTCATATCATATCAGTTTCGATTCTGTTTCGATCCTTACCATTCAACAAACTGCAGTAGTTCCTGGTCTTTATGCCCCGAAGTGTTCACCGTCATTCGAAGCTGCCCAGTCGTAGACAGAAGCGATTGCGAGACGTGGAAATTGAACCCGCAATCACTTGTTTAGTAACTACGTCTTTACCAACGAGTTACTGAGAGCTTTTCCGCATTGTGTACGTGGTCGTTTTTGTCAGGCCGATAGATTTTATGCCATCCTTCGACCAGCACATGTGCTTCCAAGATCGCGCTCATGGTTGATTGTGACCTAGTTGGACTTGCAATCATTCGGACAGGCAACTCGTAGTTTACCCATCAATGTACTTTATTTCATGAAGAATCCATTCAGGCTGGAACACTGTCGTCCGGGATGTGCTTGTGTATTTCCACCAGATATCTCTATCGAATAAATTAACTTCTGAGGGAACGCACAAAAAACACTTCATGGCAGTTTGAAATGAGCTTTATCTTCCCCGAAAAAGATTACAACAATTTGGTCAGAGTACACTCAAATTGTTTGCACGTTTACTTTGGGGCCGACCACTGAAGTAGACACAATTCGTCTAAGGACTCATGCGACTTTGAACACATTCCTTCAGATGTGATCTCTTGACGAAGTTGATACGCAGAATGTACTAGATATTTTAGTATGAAATTCGAGCACCTGAGACAATTAACTTGAGTGGCGCAGTTGTGGTATGGACCAAAATCTTCGGTCAGGAAGCTGGAAAAAAACATCAATGCTTGATCTGTTTTTGGAACTTCTCAAAAAGTAATTAACTGTATGACATTCCGTAAAATATGATCTTCTTCACTTTAGTTCGGTTCTATGTCTAGGTAAAACAGTGGTTGTAGAGTGTCCAGCTGGTCGAATGTTCCTGGGTCCGAATACTCATCATTCGGTGCTTGTCCAGACCTGAACAGCTTGACAGTATCCAAGCCCTCGTGCTTTCGTACAATTACACTGCAGGAACTACTGAACTATGTAACGCCGCTTATTTCTTCTTACTGTCTTTTAGTCTTAACGGCTTGTTTGCCTCGATAGGTGACCCTTATCATTGTATGACTTTTGTGTAATTGTGTCACAATCGGCTGCGATTCCGGGGGTCCTGACAGTATACATCCTTTTACAGAGTCTACGGCACTGAGGTACCAGAAACAGCCTTGATGGGACATGTTTATTTTGACAGCTTTGACAAAGTAACGTTCTTGCTCATTGCATCGCATTTTTACGTTCGTTAGATTTCAGGGGGGTATAATCCTCCTCTTTCTCCTGATGAGAGAGGTATATGTTTCACTCGGAAAGTGGTTCTCATCGGAGGGAGTAGTACCGTATACAATGGTGTTCGTGATCGATTCTGCTGCGTCTTGTCAAGTGTATATTGCACGAATGGAAAGTGCATCTTATTCCTCAAACTGTCACATACAAAGAGTATATTGTCCAGGATTGGAAAATCAACGTGCACCATCAGCATACTATTTATTCTCTGAACCCCACACTACTTGTACTGATATTCTTGTGTTTATTTCTGTCTGTACATGAGGAACGGCGAGGCAGCAGCAATGCTGATTGATGGAACATTTTCCCAAGTGGTTATACAACCGTAGGTGTGTACTGGTGGTCCTCATTGTGCTGGAACTAATAGCATTGGTATCGACGGCTAGTCAACATTTTCGGCCCTTTTCATACGTGTCTTAGGAAGGCTTATTACCGTTAAGTATTCAAGGTCATCGCTTCGTGTCCGATGGGATCCGTGTAGAAAACTTGTTTTTTCCTCAATGCTGCCGGACATAATCTATGCCAGGATAATGACGATTTAGTCATTTGTAAACAGAAGTCGAGAACTGCAGACTACACAATTTACTGCCCGGTGAATTTCACTGTATCTCATCAGGTACCCACTGCAGTGTTGGTGTATATATAGCAGATGCAAACAAGGTTAGTGAAAAGAAACGCACGACCACCCACATACACAACTCACGCACGCGTGCACGAGCAGTGAAATTGTTCGTTTATCACGGCAGTTTCAGAATGACAACCCTGTCCTTCTGTTGGTAGGAGTGGTTGTCACCTTTGAAAGCAACAGTCTGAATTGAAGCAGTTGTCGATTGTTGGTCATGCAGATAACTTTAAAAACATGATCAATGATGACCTTATGTCTAAAGGTCTGCAAATGACGTGCGATCAGGTAGCTACTTGCGTTGCACTGGTTACGCAACAACAGTTGCTGGGGCCTGTTTCATCTCGTATCCAACCCAAACCGAATATGCTCGATTGCGCAACTGTCGTTCCGTTTCTGCTCACGTAGGTGGCGTGTCACCCACATTGAAACTGGTAAACAGTGAGATTTGGCGTACGGAAGTAGTGGCACTTTCACCGAAGGGATTGGTATTCGTTGGTTGAACATATAGCATTGTGACGAAGGTCGCGTGGAACGTTTTACCGACTGCTGTTCAAAGTCGCCTACTGATTTGTTTCGTCACATCATCACCTTTATCGACCAGCTCTAACGTGACGCTCCGCTTGGCACAGTTAGCTGCCTTGTTGCAGCATGATCGGGCTTGTTGTGTCGCTCGATTAATGCACGAAGGTAGCTATTGAATTGCAGCACTAATTGCAAGTATTGCAGTTGACTGTGTGAGACGTCTGATGTGCACATTTTCCTGGCACGGTGAAATAAACTACGGACCAAAGCACGTTTGTATCGAATTAGCGTAAAGCTGTTAACCAGTCCCTGTTGTCTTTCTGTAAACAAACCTTTCGAATATGGTGTCTGATCGTCGCGTTATGAGAATGTGCACTCTTCACTTTTAGGGTACGCAATTGATTATACGCAGTGAAGTAGATCTGAACAAAGATCTATAATATACAACTGTTTACTTGTCTTCTCAAGTTCATTCCGAGAAAATCTTTCCTTCAGTATTATTAACTGAAGGTACCGCGAAAGCCATGGCAACGTGAACACGATCTCATATCACGACCACTCAACCTGGGGCTCATGTGTGTCATTCATAGTAGCTAGTACAACACGCAGGCTTGATTCCCCATAGATTCATATCTCAAGCAGAAAGACTCGGATTAGGGTTAGATCACCCAAGTTTTCTTCAGTATTCAGTGAGACTGCCATGATCAATCCATCATACATGCATAAACCGATTCACTCAGCATGAATCCATATCGTTGGACCGCGGCCACTCTACGGTGATTTTTTGTGTGAGCTGCATCGGAAAGGCCTGACTGCCTGCCCCAACACAGTATTCCATTGCGCGACGCAGTGAGCCCGCTTTGTCTGTCCATCCGATTAGATCCAAATGGCATCGTCTTATGTGCTGCACCTCATCTCCCAATCTATTCTTGTTTTTCTTCCAGAATATGGCTGGAAACGGAAGGCTTCTGCCTCGTTGATCTAAGAGGACACTGGTCTTCTCTGCTGTTGGCTAGTTTACGGTGATCGTTTCTACTGGACTATTTACAGTGTTGCGTCTAGTAAAAAATGTTATCCATGAACTTACGGTTTTGCTCCCAACAATTAATTTCTTCTTAGTCGGTTATCACCGTCGTCTACACGCTGCATGCTTGCGGCTTGCCAGAACTGTTCGCATTTCGGCCTCCTTTTGTCACCGAACAAAGTTACGAGTGCATCGAAAGGCAGACATGCACTGACTTCGCAGAACTTGAATTATGCAGGAGTCTGGGATGAGTCATTTTATGCGTACAGTCATCTATAATGTATGTTTCATTCCGTTTATGAATTCGAGGATGGGTAGGCATATGTGTGCACTCATTAGCGTTGGTGTCCGAAACGTCCCTTGAACATCACTTCGTCCAGCTTCTGCTAAGTTGTTCGTATCGATAAGTTACGGTATTGTTTTTGTACCCTGCGATTGTTATTTCGACTTTTCAGAATGCACAAAAACTCATCGTCTACATTTTTTCGTGGGTACCTTAATAACATTTATATCTGTGCATTATTGGACTCACCTGTGGAGGCACTTGAAAAACCCTCCGTGTTCTAGTTAACAAACTAACGAGAATGGTGGATACGTCATACGACTATTGTTCAAGACCATCAGTGTAGGTAACTCTCCAATACATCTCTGTAACGACCCTATAAAGAGTTATGTTGCTGATCCTGACAACTAAACGAGTGACCACGTTGTCCAGTCGAGGACTTTGAACGGCGATTTTGTTGTCTAGTTTGTTTTCAGCTTAATTGACAAATGTGGACTGATGCATCCCTTTCTATGTCACTCTTACTAGATTCCGAACATGGTCTTTCCATGAATTCCACAATCAATGCAAGCACATCAGACAGGCGCAGATTTTGTTCAATAAAGCCCATACTCAACTACAGCTACAAGCCGCCTCCGACTTGACTGATCGAAAACCGCTGCTGACACATTCGTTTCGAGATCGAACGAACGGAGGAGCGGTAGCGTTCTTTTTGGAAATGATGTTGCTCGAACAGGTAACGTATTATTTTTACTCGTCACATAACCCGTTGCATACATGTTAGATATCACCCAGCCAGGAAGCTGGAAACGCTTCGCTGAGGTCAAAATCTTCACGTCATACCTTCAAGTTGTGTAATAAACCTAACACATGGCGTGGTCAACAGTGAGCTAGTGTAGGACGTATTCGAACCAACTGAGAATAGGGAGCTGCGTAATTGTGTCAACAAAGTCTGCCTCTCTCGGTGAGACATCGACAAACCTAACCGTCACTGACACCGTGTTTCCGGGGTGCGCGGCTAATACCTCGGAGACGACGGTGTTCGCATGTCCTCCGCGTGAATTGATCAGGTTAAGTAGTTTTATTTGAGAACTTCTCGTGAGTTTGGATTGTTCAGTCAGTCTTTCACAGAAAGACTAAACGTATGAGCTGGTAGGCTGTGGAGTTCTGATTGTTTGTCAGCCTTGCCAACATTCGAGAACCTCATGGTGATAGCAGTCTACGTGTGAATAGTGGTTCCGAAGTATCCATTCAAGTTTGTGTACTGGTGTACTTCCATACTATACTCCTACTTGCCATCAACGTGCTAGAGTCGTGTATTGTCATACTGGGAAAATGAACTTAAAAGGACTGAACGTCGAAGATGAAAATCAATCTGAGTTGAGTAGTTGGAAGGAGTTAACACTTAAATTATAACCAGTTGTCATTGATAGATAATGCCTGTAGGCTGCATTGGCTAGTGAA
Source organism: Paragonimus kellicotti (assembly GCA_014220965.1). Lineage (NCBI taxonomy): Eukaryota > Metazoa > Platyhelminthes > Trematoda > Plagiorchiida > Troglotrematidae > Paragonimus > Paragonimus kellicotti. The sequence goes on from LOND01002470.1 coordinate 6,771, forward strand.
TGTTAACCCGATTCAACATGTATGCTCTTTTTGCTGTCGCAGTCCCTAGCGGAACTATTTGACTGACAAGTTGACTGATGGAACCACGTGTATGTACGCAAGGCGATCAATGAAGTCACGACTTTGGCCGAATTGTAGTCATCAGTGTTAACTTCTATCATGAACGTTATTTTGGCAGTCACATATCTCGGTTTCATCATTCTGATGTTTTCAGGTTATGTTGACTCACAGAAGCTTGCATATGTCGTGAACGCATAGATATGTGACGAATCCTGGCCACAGGGCCTATTTGATTTCCGTCACTCTAGTATATCTGGGCTATCTGAAATCATTTTTATGCACAGTCTCACTTTACCCGATCGAATTTTGTAGTCATCTCTCTCGTATCTTTTTTTCAAATGACGACCTATCTGTTCTCTTATATCGCACTACCAACGTCGTATGTTTTAGCTTTTTGCGTTCGCACATTTCACGACTACTTTTTTATGTTCTATTGTCTACCGTACTGTCGACGTCTTTCTACGTGACCTGTTATTTTTTTGTCCTGCGCAGTTTGTCAGTTATGACAATTTCATATGGGTTTTCCATGTTTATATCCAACTGAGACAGTGCTTCATTCGTCTTAACACACAGCCTACTTCGTATGAGACATATCGGTTGCACAACTCTGTATTCTTTGAATTTACCAAGCTACTTCTGATTGACCTTTTTGTGTGCATTTGTTTCTCCTCTCTCCCTCTCTCTCGATTCAGTCTGTCACTTTACAAATGGATTATAAAATATCGGACATCACATTCATTTCGGATCGCACTATCGAAGAAGGTGAGGTTTTCTCTTTAGAATATTTCTTCCTACATCCACTTTTTCAATTTGATTCACTATTGAACAATCGTTTTGTTGCAATACCAATTCATCACTGTACACGGTTGGACAAAAATTCTGGAGGAATGATACACCTGCCGAAGTCTTAAGATGAGAGACATAGTGGTTGTGAGAGCACCTCCTGATTACGCGATGAAAACGCGAGCTGGCCAATTATTCGAGTCACTGGGACATCCCGGGCTACTATAGTGGATGATAATGCCATGATATACTGGTTATTCATGTTTGAACATTCAGGTTGTTTCCCACTATTGATTTATCCAGAAACCTGATCTTGCCCTCATACACCATCTTTAGCATCACCTTGACTGAATTATTATTGAGTACACAGCACTGAGAATGCCTTCGCCTCTGATATTGGTTCTTTGGAAGTCAGTGGACAAACCGTAAACATCGTGCGGCCTACAAGACAGAATTGATTCCGTACGCTTCACTTAGTATACCAAGGAATTCTTACTAATTGGCTTGCCTATTTTATGGTCTAACTGTGTGTGGTGCCTGTCAGTCAAGTAAAACCATCCTGTGAAGTCACCGGTACTAACCTTTCCTCCTAGTCCGTTTCGCCATTGTACCGAAAGTAAGAAGAAACTTCTGTCAATATGTATGCTGGTTGTATGTAGACGAATTCCGAACCCGATCGATTTTCCGCTTCTCTTATTCTCATTACGTGCGATGCCAGAAACACTTTATGTTCTTTAGAATTGACGGAAATTTTAGACTTCTTATGCGCTTAAAACGCATGGTTACATTTAGACTGTATATTGTCAGGTTTTCCAAATCCTTACAGAGCTAAGCGAGCTTACCGGTGCTCGAACTTCGTTTTTTCGTGATTGAGAATCAACGCTGTTCTTGCTGTGTCTTCTCGTGGTTTGTGTTCTCCATTGATGGTTATTTTATGTTTGAAACTCTACCACTAACTTACGCAAGTATTTAACTCCTCGATGGCCTTACAGTTTCATAAATATTTGCAAGTTATTCTGATTCGTAGTGTGTTAAAACAGGCTTATCGGTAATATTCTATCTGAACCACCTACTGACAAAGCCAGTTGTCAACTACACAAGCTTAAGGTAATGTTTTTCCTTGAAAATTTAACTACCACTGTTACTTTCTAACGGAAGACACCGCTTGGATTGCTCCCAGATGATTCTAAATGGTTGATCTTCATTACGGTCATCATAGGTGATCGAGAGGCTTCGCAAGAATTGGTCGTTTTCTTAGTTACGACTAACACAGTGATTGGACGTTTCAGACACTATTGGACACTCGTTAAAGACGTGTTATTCTCCAAAATGAAGTTTAGTTCATTTTGTTTGACGTGTGGGTTGACAGTCGAATATTTGCATTGTTACAAGTTTTACAGAATTCACACTGGGTCGTGTTTTATGCACTCCCTACGAGATAGCTTATGTATCTATTTTTGAGACAATCTGGCAAGTTGAACAATATTCATAACACATTATGACCGAGTATTTTGGTTTAACGACTCGGTCCTGCAAAGCATGAGGTGTCAGTATTGGATAGTCCCTTTTTATTAAGCTTTTAATCGTTTGACCCGAAACCGAGAAGAGAGAGAGCACGACAGTGTCGTTTATAAGAAACCCGAGTCAGAATTAGGCCATGTGAGCTTCAAACATGTAAGGCGAAACGATTACCATACATCACCGACAAGACGCGGAACAAATCACGTGAGACGATCCTACATGATTTGAACATCATCCGCAATTGCTCGCAGTTGTCACATTCTCATTGACTTTCCAGTCGGCCCCTTTTGAAAAAGCACTAGACTCGTTCTTGGTAGAGTTCGTCAGTAGTGCATGTCCTTGCCACGCCGGCCGGGACTGGAACTCTGGTCACGCTTTCTTGAGACAACCGTGTTGACCACTGCAAAACTTTAGAAGGACAGTAAGAGGTGAACTTGTCAGACCTGGACGATTTTCAGCTTTTCTGATGGCAAACATCGGATGCTAGCTCGAAATTGTGTTATCCAGCTAATTATTTGATCGTCCGTGTGAACCTTGCTTTCTCTAATCTCTTACCAAAGATTGACTGGCCATTCACGAAGCTTCATCATTTTTGCTAGTCCATGGGATCACTGTGCCATCATTATTGGTCCATAATCTCCGTTTATTTGTACAATCCAGTGTTCAACCGCACACGCGCAATTTCCCTACTAGACTGATTTGTCACTAGGTGACTATCTGAAATAAATAGGATAGGTGTTATACACCGTGCCGTTAGATTTTGAGAAAGAACTATTTCGTCGAACTGGTTTCCCTAGAATGCAGGCCCGTGTGACAGTTTTACGTACACTTGTGGCCGAACCCGTTACTACTCAGAATATTTGAAAGTACTCTGTCGTAAGCTCATCTTAAATGTTTAACTCGCAAACAAACGAAAGTTCGTCCCGATACGATTGTTTGGACATTCAGAGTGACTTTTCTTTCGAGGGTTTTACTTTTGATTGGACTCTGGTTAAAAACCACTTCTGGGCATCTTTTTTACGAGTGGTTGCAGCATCAGCTCTCTCCTCAACGAGCAACACTTTCCATGAAGATATTATGGCAATGATTAAGAATATTTTTAGCTCAGTATTTTGGTGTTTGACTGTTCCCAGTGCTGGCTGATTGGTTTGCCAGCATTTTGTCACCATCTTAAATAGTGTTGTCAGTATAAACTCGTGTAAAGTGAGCTGGGTTTTTTAGAATCCTTTTCTCCATATTTTTGTCCGAGAGTTCCACAGACAAGATCAACGACTAACGTTAGGTACAAAGGGTGAAAATCAAACAGTCAAAGCTGCAATGTGACTTACTGGTTGTCGATGCGCTTTCTGCTCATTGCCTTACTCATTTATGAATTGATGCTCCCGATTGACTGACGATCAATCTATTCTTCGGGCTTCCGATTAATACATATATTTGTTCCGTGTCTGTTGGATGACGTTCACTTTGAGTGCTGAACTTCGATGAATTCACGTCTGCATTTGGTTCGTGCTCTGTCAACTATTGTCAAGTTTTTCAAACTGAACTACCCACTTCTACTTTTGATCGCGCCCATTTCGTTATCGGTCTGTGTTCATTCATTGGTCTGTTCAATTTTCTTCCCGTTTGACCGACCTATCACTTGTTGTATTGTCTTCTAGCGACTTTATAGATTATGTTTGATGTTATTTTAGGTTTAGAATTTGTCACCGACTTTTGTGGTATATTCCAAATGGTCGCTGTTAGTTTCTTACATCACCGTGATTCTGAGTAGAGTCAGAAATCTCGCCGTCATTTCTCAAATGTCCTTGATGTAACGTGGACCGATCTGTTCGGTGTGAGTTGCGTCCGTTCGTTGGACGTTTCGGTAATGTATGTCGTAAAGTAACTGCGTTGCGCATAGATGGTTTTCTTGATTCTAGTGTACTACTGTGTGTTCTTGCTCATCTGGGCAACGTTTTAACACTAATCTGTTCGTGTGCTGCAGGGTGATTACTGAAAAAATTCAGAATTTGATCGACAAGAATCAGTTTCCGGTGGACGCTGATTTCCACTTAACCGGTATTGAGTCTTCTGACAAGCACCTCTCGGATTTGTATATGGCAGTTGTTCGCTTTTCTGAAGTATTGTATCTCGGTAGAAGCAGTTCTCGTACAAATCGATGCTTTCTCCAGTTTAGCGCGTTTCAGAATGACAAAAATGTCGAGTACTCGTGGAAATGAATAGTATTTGAAATTTTTGTCTTAAAAATTGAACATTCATTCAACAATTGATCAGAGCCATCGCATTTATTAACCTATTTAGTCAATTTCCTTCAAAAAAAAGCACTACACTCGAGTTTTATTCTTGTTACTATGTCTCCTATCAAGGCGATCGGGGAACCTAAAGATTTCTCACAAGCGAATGTGGCTGACCGTTCCCTTACGATGATGCAGTCGTGCTTAATGTGAGGTTATTGGCGCAATGGTCAACACGGTGGTCTCAAGAAGGCGTAACCAGAGTTCTAGTCCCGGCCGGCGTGGCAAGGATATGCACTACTGACGAGCTCTGACAAGAGCGAAATTCGAGCCTAGTGCTTTTCTTCGGAAGTGGCCGATTGGAAAGTCTATGGGAATTCGACATCTGTGATCAATCATGAGGGCTATTCAGTTTATCTAAAAATGTCGATGTCCGCACCAAATTTAGTACGAATGAAGTCAAACAGTTTGGGCGTCGTGTTTAACATGTTATTGATAAATGGATTGAGAATAACACAACGTTATGAGCAAGTTGTAATACTCTACGTTTCAAGCACCTCGGGTGTGGCCTCCCTCAGATTTCCCATTTACAACACTTCTGAGGAAGGTCAGCCCGGAATAGCGTATTAGCAGGCGGCACAACTCATTGTTGAAACGATCGTTAGCCAGTATAGTTTACAATCTTGTGCTATGAAACCGGCCTACCTCCATGTCTATTCTCTTAATCTCAATTGATGCAATAAGAAAAGATGTCGTATGGTTTGTATTCTTTTCAGATATTAATTCATGCCTTTGCTAATAATGTCCACTTTGAGTGGTTGCACACAGTTACATAGACAATCATCACTCGGCAGGAATCTCCCATCAAGTGCCACTCACTAATCTGACTACTGAGATCCTGTCGATACGTTCTTCAATACGTCTAAGAGCCCGATGGCACATTTTCAGACCAGAATGGAGTGTGTAGTCGAGCGACGCTCGCTCGCAGCTTGTTGGTTAGACGCGTTGCGCACTTTCCCGTAATGCGAGTGGACGGACCACCCTCCGTCCTGTGGTTCATGATGAGCAGTTAGAACTCCTACATGCCGTCCGGCTCAAGCGATAGAGTGAGAGCCAGTGGGTATTATGTCGTTCGTTGTTTACTGTCGTGCACTCGTGTTCTTAAGCGCGAGTTGAGATACTATTAAGTCACCCAGCGTTTAGACAAGTGCACCTGGTGTACCGACTTCACTTTACATCGATGCGACCTCCCATCCAACTATGACAAGAACAGTATTTTTGCAGTAGCGCCCTGACGATTCCGATGCGTAACGCCGTCCCCACCGCGTTATACGTATAATCGATTTCTGCATGCCGAAATAAACCGTTCTAACCACCTCGTGAGATTCGAAGGACAGCAAGAGAGAATATGATTTGTTCTGTACCAAACATATAATCTATATATATATGTGTTTTAATGATCCATACAACCTCACCATACCTTAGTAGTGCCTGCTGCACAGGAAAAACCTTACAGAGCAAGTAGCGGCACACAGTTTGCAATTGGAGTGCTTGGGGAGAACAAAATCATGTGGACAATTCTCATTGTCGGCTGAAAGCAAGATTGTTGCGAGGAAGTCATCACTCTCCGGGTGTATGACCTTGAGCTATCACAATCGACAAATAGTTTGTGCTTCTCGCATCGCCTTAGACAACTAATTACATACAGACAGTATACGAGGAGGACATTAACGGACGTGGAACACGGGTCATCCTGTCAATTGAACAACGGTACGTGAGGTGGGTGAATGAAGTTAAATTTGGTTCGACCACGCTCTTTGCAAGCGTGGTGGTTTGTATGTTGGAGTCCCACCTATTCGTCCGTGGCTACAAGGCTGCCGTTTCGTCATCACATTACTCGTGAAACTTACGACAGCATCAAGCATCTCCTCGTTCATTCTACCAGAAACGGCAAGCACTACGACCACTGCGTTATCTGCGCTGAGGACCAGGCTAACACTAGGATGAGTAACTATCCATTTTCCAGCTTAAGATGTTTCCATATCACTTTCTTGTGTCTTGATATCGATATTGAATGTCCCCGGGGGGGTTCTCTGAGTTCCAACGGTGAATAGGATCACATGGTTAATGTGTACATTTGTATGCTCACGGATACAAGGACTGATTGCCTCTTACAAAGTGAGAGTACACGGTCCCGTCAGGTGCAGAAAATAAGCAAAGTTAGCTCGTCCGCATCAAGTCGCCTGGCTGATGAGGACACAGACTAACAAGTACATGGCGAAACAACCTGCGATGTGTTCCTACTCTGTAGAACCGTTCACGGATTATACCTCTGACAAACCGATCGTCTGTCTGTGGGTGCATGAGCGATCCACGCAGACAAACTTAGGCTCTGGTCGTCGTCATCCACATTGGGCACGTCTTGTCTCAAGTGCTAGAGCGGTAGCCATCCGAGTGAGTTTGACGGCTGTCATGACAGCTGAGGCAGGGCTGAAATACTCAGAGTAATCACTCGATGATGGCCTCCAATCCCGAGCGAATAGTGTCCAGGGTAGGTGGCAGACTATTGTAAGTTCGTTGTGGCTTTGAGTCATCTAAGCGTAACTCATGCGAAACTAATGGCTTCATATTGTGACGGATGACCAACTCGGAAGCGCGGGCATTCAAACACTTGTGGGATACCTCAACGCGCGCGTAAGATATGTCAAAGCCCACAGCGAGTGGATTGCGAACAACACAGGCGATCAGACGACCCATCGCTTAATGAAATCGGGCCAGCAGGTGAGAAATGACTGTCAAAAAGCGCACGACAGAAAACGTCAGCCACACATACACAACCAGACAAAAGTGCACACCACGTGTGAGTGGATACCGCCTCTGCGTTATGGACTGGAATTCCGGTTCATAAACGCGGCGTGCGTGTGGTGTTGTAGCGGCGAGTTGGACAGTAAAGATCGTGCTGTATTGAACGACTTTTTGCCACAATATGAATCATGTAGTAATCTACTGACTACTGTGCTAACAACACCACGACTAACGACAGATTAGCCGCAATTAACCGTGCGACCCTTATCGCCGTCGGGTCCCTAGAGAACTCTCTTGGAGCATCTTAAATTTACATTGAAACATGCGAAGGTGAAATGGAGACATCTTACTCTGGAAAAGGTATCGTCCACTTTCATTTTTGAGATAGGCACATTCTCTCTAGCTTTCTAAGCTAGTGACTTTTATTGGTAGACCGATACCGATGTTGTTTGATTTGAACGTCACATCGCACCGCATCCGCTTACTCACAGAATAACCGGTAGTCAAGTTCGACCCATTTTTATTTTGCATCACTCTGCCGTCCGCATTGCTCAGACTTGACACGGACAGCTGAGTGAGTCGACGCGTGGGCAAGAGTTGAATGGATTTCTATAACTCACTCCTACTTTTACACCATAGTGCGATGCGTGATCAGTTTGGACGCACTCACGAATTACGCGCTTTCACTTTGGAGCGTTCAGCCGTCCGCTTGCCGCTGGTTATAAAATCTGCACTACTCGTACGTCCGTGTAGATGAGTATCGTAACGACTTTTAGATGCATCACGGAGTCGAAAGCGTCGACGAGTGTATTATGCCAGCTCTATATGTCAGGCGTACCGATGCGTATACATGTGCACCCAAAAGCGTGTTGGTTTTATTTGATCCACACTTACATATTAACAAACTAGGGAATAGCCGGAAATGAGTCTAAGCAGAAGAGACAGTTTTGTGCTCGTGCCTTTTTACTTACCACCCAAGTCTAAGGAAAAGAGTGATGTGATTGTGTACATGCTGCTGAAACGAAGAATAAAACCTGATCCGTTTACAAGCATGTGTATTTCACCGGCTTTCCCTACGGGCCGTATACTTTTTATGCTTTATGATGTCTCCCGAAATCAGTATAAGTGGATCCAAGGATTTCTTTGGTAATAACCCACCAGAGTTTTCAGGGCCATTCAACTCATGCGGATTGCACTAGCGCGGTTGGACCGAGAACGCAAACAGATGTGTTAAACTTAAATCTCTACACGTATGCGACGATTTAAATTAACGCGCATTCTGAACGAGTCAGGTCAGCAAGCGCCAATGGGCTACTAAAACCGGAACATAATGGGACAGTGGAGAAGAAATGTATGACTCGGACAGTGCAAGCACATCCATTTTGGCGAACGCATCCACATCTCAGTTGAGTACAGTGATCGTTGGCTGACCTAGCTCGATCAGAACGTCTATTAATATGAACCTTATCATGAATTCTAGACCTTAACCCGAAGTATGGATTTCCACTGTGTGTCCCACTGCACTAGTGTGAACCACTTAGTTTGGACGGATCTGGTAGAGCAATGGCAGAGAAACTCCCCGGATCCTTATAACTTGATGTAAAGTCAACAGAACTGACGTGGATGTAAGCCAGTGTGATACCGGAACATGTTAACGTGGAAACGTTATTGGTAATCGTTCCGGACTACTAAACGTGCTGACAGGAGAATGACTGGAACAATATGGTCGTGTGTTCTGTCAGAATTTACTGAAAGCTCCGTCTATTGTACGTTATCAGACCAGAAGTGGTGACTCTTCCATCTGATTTTAATCGAAACATTGAACAGACCCACAAAAAGACGCCTAGCGTGATTTCATTTTATGGTAAGATTGCGTGTGGTGTCTATACCATTGACAGCATGCTGAAGCTGTACGGTGTAAGACATGCTTTCGTACGATTGTCATTGGCAGTTTAGGAAGGTTTGTTGAATTTAACGGTCCTAAATGCTCGGTTCTGTTACAGAGTTTGTGCATACGGTTGACTCTGAAGGGTCTATAGTAATAAGTTCCGTGAACGGTTTGAGGAAATTATGTCGATTAACCGCCGGATTTCCAATACATAATAGCGTGATATCAGTCGATGTCTTGAACAGATTGAGGAAAAGTGTCTTGTACGTAGATGTGTTAACGTGATCTGCGCAAGGATCCTGCTGCACGCAGACGCTCGTCGCATAATGTTCATTCCATCAAACCTTGCTATTACTTTGCTGTAACCAAATCATAAGTTGATTTGTGCGTTTTGCCGCCTGCTCAATACTGTTTATGTGAATCGATGTTGCGCTGGTATTCAAGCGTTTGCACGAAGTTGGTCTGTTTGTTAAATGGCACAGGTGTATGTTCGTTATTGGAATTTCGATCTGCTGAGGACGGCAGCTTATTTGTAAAATTTTCAACCCATATCCCATTGTGAAATGCAGTATATGATTGCTAGACATTCAGTATTTCGTATAACTATTAAGGGGACAGCAAGTATAATTTCGCTCTGTGGCTATTTATTCATGTAAGGATTATGGAAACAGATTGGCATACTTGGCGTTCGTTGAGATGGATGTCATGCAATTTGTACGTATCAATTCATATTTAAGTGTAACCCTGACACAGTAATCGTTTTTTATTTACCTGTAACGTTTATATTGTGGAAAAACTTTGGTTTCCTTACAGTTCGTCTGTTACGTGGATCGGATGTACCTCAGTTGGCCTATATGATAGACAAGCTAATTGTGAAGACCTTAGTTGCTGGTCACTTGGCATAGTTCATTCTGTCGTGATAAGGAGTCAGTGATTTGAAAGTGTACTTAAAATGACAAATTGGGCATTCCAAAGAGGTCCATTTTCTGACTATTCTAGTACTGAGACAATCTTTTGCACAATGTATCTCTCGAGCACATTTCGCTGCATCTCATCAGGTACATACTGCAGTCTGTGGGTTTATATAACAAAGTTCAGTGGACATTGTGAAGCTAAACAATAAAACCAACAAACACACGCACAATGCGCATCAGTTACCAGGGCAATTTGGTACTGATGGACAAATCTTTTTTGTTCGTGGAGGGTTGACTTCCATTTGTTACTTTCTACCGCCTCCACGAACCGGAAAAGCCGTTGGTTTTTTGCTGTGTGTGAGTGCCGGGCCACTTACATAGGCAGGACGGAGCGGCAGTTACGTAATCGGGTCAACGAACACATTCCAGTTTGGGTTCGCAAAACGATCATGGATACCACGATAACGGGCTCAAGTCAGAATGTGACAAGTCACAAGGAGCCGGCGTCATCGCTCATTCGAAACTTGTTTACATATCGATCCCAACTGAACTTGAGGAGTGTCTTTCGGATATGTTAAGCAACAAAAATCGAAGGTTTCTCCGGTTCGTGGAGGCGGTAGCAATTAGCAAATGGAAGCCACCCTTCTGCGTACAGAAAGACTTGTTCGTCAGTACCAGATTGCCCTGGTAACTGATGTGTATGGATGTGTGCGTTTGTGTGGTTGTTGATTTTGTTGTTTAGCTTCACAATATCCATTGAACTTTGCTATATAAACCACAATATGTACCTGATGAGATGCAGCGAAATGTGTTCAAGAGATACATTGTGCAAAAAACTGTTTCTGACTTCTCTGTTCAAATTTGTTACGGGAAAAGGTTGCTTTGCTATTATATTACTGAGATGAGCGATAGGAGGAAGACTGTGTTTTGGTGAATGCTATGCAATTAGTCCATTGTTTTCAGAAGCTTCAATAAATTAGGTAAGCATAGTATGCTGCTTCCCGACGGATGGTGTTTCAGTTCCTACTGCCACTTGAGTCAATAATTTCTGATATTTAAATTTCAAGACGAAATTTCGAATATTCTATGCGCGTTCAGATGCTTGAAGAGCATCGCCTATAGATTCCAGCACTCACCTAGTGGACGTTGGTTTGGTATGGTTCTGGGAGGTGATTAGCGCTGAATAAGCCCCACATGTGCATCTTAATCAGGCTTAGAGGAGACTTCACCTGGCTAGTGTTTTATATATTGAGTCCGTATGAGTAGATTTATCTAATTTGGTTATTTACCCTGGAGTTACTACGCTATCAACTTGAATTTGGTTCATCATGGTTGCAATGCTATTTCATCCTGGATGAGAACGGCACCACTCCACTTCCCGTATAGTATTTCTTATACGATTCTTAGTCGTTTATTTGTTCAGTCGGGGTGTCTACTGGAACACACATTCGTCCTTCATAAATGACTTTCTTCTTAGGACGTTCCTTCTTTGAGGGACATCGTGTACACTTTTGTATTAACCGATCCTTGCCTCGGGACAATTTCTACTTAGGTCGTTGAACCGTAGTATCCAGCGTTTCTGTTTGCTGATCAAACGGGTACCATTCATTCTCGATTGGGCTGAAGTTCACACTGTTGGTTGGCGATCATAAAACTTGAATTTGGTGGAACGGGAAACAGGTTTTCGTTATACATCACCTATGTGTCACCCCATCGTTCTGTTGAAGGACGTCAGTTTAATGTACTTATAGTGCAATGAATGGTAACAGAAAACATTTCCGTGTGCTATAGGCTTCCGGTTTTTTAATTTCCAGAGAAGATTGTCAACTGATTTAAGTTAAAAATGTACCTCAAACAATCAACATAGTCTCACCGCTGACCTGTTTACTAAAACAGAATGCATGTTTGTGGCTGGTGAGAGTGTTAGAAATGATATCATCCCACAGTTTTCGCCTTCTGATTTGTGTTTCATTCTTTTGACGATCATGCGATCAGTATTTCCAGGTTATCGGTTGATCAATGTTGACATTTTTTCTCTTCATCAATTCTTCCAGTAATGGATCCAGTTAATATGACGTTCAGTTTAACCTGATCATCACTGAATTCGTTGTTTACCAGGAGACAGCATCCTTCTCTCTTTCCCACATTTCATAGAAGAAGAAAAAACAGTTTCGTGATGTGTTAAATAACTCGCCGAAGTGTCTAGTTTAAGCGTACATTTGATTTCTGACGCATTCCGCATTCTCTTGTATGCCGGTTAGATGATCAAACGTTTTGCTTGTTCATATAAAGTGCTGGAATCTCTTTGGTTGATTTCTTTAACTAACATGTGGCGCTCAGCAGTTTCACCTTTGCAATAGTACAGCGATCCACCGTACATTTAGACTCTTTTGCCGTGGTGATAGAACCATGCTTTTTTTGTCGAGTCCATATCTTGTGTCATAATAAAAAACAAGAAACTGCCAGATGATTTTGCTTCCTGCAGTACTATCCAACACATGTGTCATGGTTCTTATCCTCTTGGCTTTCCTCGAACAACTGGGGGAGGAACGTACAAACAAAATCCCTTTTCCTGTTATACAAACTGATAGACTTCTGAACCTATTAGCACTTAGCAATAATTGGTAAGGTGACCTGCTTCCGATTTCAATACTGATGCGTAGTTTGTGACTTGTGCGAGCTGTACACATCCAACCTACATGAAGTGTCTATAATATTGTCGAGGTCATTTGTAATATGACTGCGATGTTGAATGGTCTCCAAGTATTCTGATCAGTGAAGACTTCGGTCACTGATGTACGAAAGCTCATTTCTCTAGACCGTTTGGTAAGTTGTGGTGGAACTCATCCATGATAGCTTGAGTATCTATTGCTCAGTCGGCTCAATGGAATCCGTGGCTACAACCTAACTCAGAAATTCCCAATCTCAAGTTGAACATCACCCATAATTGATCGATTAAAGTGAACAATGAATTTCTGTTCTTGCGAAATGATCGGGCAATCTGAACACTGTTCGCATAAGGTTGTAGTTGATTGTTTGTATATAAATAACCGGGCATGCCTTTGGTGTGGTTGCTGGCACTGTAGTTATCATACAAGTCTACAAATACGATGTCTGAATGTAATTCGCGGTCCGGATAAGAGTATTCACCACTAATCAGTTCTGCTAGCAGCGAAACTCAGATATGGTGTTTCATTTTGAAGAACGTTATCCTAAAAGCTTACCTGAATGCGAGCGCCGCGAATAAGTGTGAATGGCGTTTAGTTTAAAGTAATCTAAATCCCCGAACTTCAATCATTAGATAACGATATGTCAACGATCACACGGCGCCACCTCCAGGTGAAATATTTCGATTGGCTTAGCTCCTAAATGTGATTACATGGCTAGGTTTGGTTGTGGGAAAGAGTTGTGAGACCGGTGACTGTGCTTGCGCGCACCTACAAGTGGGCGCACTGGACATCAGTTGATCAAACTGTGGGGACTGTGTGACGTGTGATTAGGCGAGCGAGAGGTTGAGACAACGATTACAGAGGTAACTAGCCCGAAAAACTATGACATTCTTCTAATTTTACCTTAACCTGCACTACGTTGATGAGTTTTGACTTTGTTTCACACACAGTCCTCTTCTCGGTTTGTTTGTTCTCGTCAGCACGTACTAAAGTTGTGACTATTTCATCTGATGGAAAGGTCAGACAACTAAGAAGGGACTCCGCTTTCTGCTGAAGTTTTCGGCTCGCTCATCTCGGAAGAGTGTACTTGAATCGAGTTGCGTCCTTGTTAGACCTCATTCATTGTGCATATCCACGTACAGATTGTGCCTCAACCTCCCTGTTTATCAGACAGTAGTGAGTTTTCTTAACCAATAGTTAACTAGCATGCCACAGTCCGTGTCCGACTGTTTCTTCAACATGTCGACCACGACTTTTCTGTAAGTTGATATATATTTTGTAATTTCCTCATAAACACTGTATGGCTCAACATGCTGTATAACCTGACAACCTTTGTTTCTATCACAGCCATACGACGTTTCGAGTGTCAATCAGGGAAACACGACGAAATCGCAGGCACCAGCACAGAGGAACCTATGAACCCAAAGTACACAAAGGCTCACTTAATCGGTCTTTACTCAACCAGCTAAAAGAAGCACCTGCGTGTTTTGGTGACCCACGATTTTGGGTCAAGTCTGGCTACGTTAGACGACTTCGGTGGTTCGATCATCACTTATCATTTTCCGGTGGTCGTCTATCGTTATTTTACCATCCAGAGGCATTGGCAACGGGTAATGCAGATTTGCGACGTTTGGTCAAATCCAGTGAACAGATGAAACCGATGCTACTGTCGGCAAAATCTGCCATTATCAGATCATTGGACACAAAAAATATTCCAGTCGGAAGCAGCACGATACCGCATCCCTCGATTACAGATGCGTTGGAAAAGTTCATTACAGAAGGGAGATTCACTGGGCGCACAGTAGAAGAAATCAGAGTCAGTCGTTCTCATAAGGTTTTACTACTGATTGTATTGTTAGGTTTTTGATAGTTTCTAATTTAGTCAATTTTAATACTCGCTTGTCCGATGAGGTCTTCAATCTGCATTCACGTGAGTAAGTATTCCCTGTCGCCTTCACCTTTCTATCAGTTCGAGTGACTAATTCGTCTTGCACGGTATTTCTAGAAAGTGTGTTTAGCTCAACACTATCAAACGAAATAATACTCACATGGACACGTTACAGTTTCCCATGAGATTTGAGTGTTAGTGACACGTCTAAACTACTTGCTCGATAACTCCTACACAGCCTGGGACGACTACGTACACAGGCTTCCATTCGCAAGCTCTTCAATGTTAGTTTCTATAGTTAACATCCGATTTGGAATACGCGAATAAAGGCGCGAGCACAGTGTAACACAAGTCGTTTGTGATAACTCAGAGACTGCGTGACGTTCGACCTTAATTGCAATGACAGCCTACTGCAAATGCGGGTGTTACCAGTCATTCTCTATGTGTCCAAGCCTTTTCTAGTTTCTTTGATTATTCAGAGTGGTCATTATGTTCATTGTTTTTTGACCGAACACTCTCAGTTTCTCTTACAATATGGTATTCTACAGCATTTGCTCTTCGTTTCCTTGCCATGAGCACACTAATTTATCATGGGATTACACAGGCCTTCCTCTTTCCATTTTAACGTTATATTTTTCTTATTCTCCAGGGACATTTCGGTGATAACGCTGAAGCTTCTGGCTCACTGGGATATCTTCTGTCTACAAACTCAGTAAGTATGGTACAATACGATACAGTTTCCATGTTACTGATTTTATAAATTTGGTATTCGTGGTACTTTCTCCTTTTATAGAACTCAGTAGATTATTGTCTCTAAGCGTTGACAAAATTCCTGTGAACTGTATTCATGAACACTGTCATGTATTATCTGTGAACACTAGGAGTTCCTCCGATCCGCAAAATGGAGCAACATCTATGTTCTTGGTTCCAATTAGCCGGAACAACCCCTTGGTTTGTTTAACTCCAGAACTGTTTTGATTCTAGTTCTTTTAGTAGCTAATCGAAGCTGCTACAGGAAGCTGTATTGCTTATCGGATTGCTAGTCACTGTTTTCGCTATCATCATACCAATGACTATATATGTTCACGAAACCTAGCACAATTAGCTAGGTTTCTGTGCCACAACGAACAGCAGATAGTAAGAATGGAAACTAAATTAAAACGAACACGAGATCTCTTAACTAAGTCCATTATTAACTTTTATTCCGTATCATTTCAACGTTTCTGATCACCGTCTTGTGGGTTCAAGCCAAGAGGCCGGTAACACACTACGGAATCAATTGGTAGCATTAAGGCTTTTATCCATCGAATCGATGTAATCGACCATTTGATTACCGCGTCCGACCCAATCCAATTCATGCGGAAAGCGTACGATGAAGCAAACGGTGGGTTAGCATTCGTAAAACCTATCCGAGCTGCCGAAGCTTGTTCAGTGAAGTCAGTAAGCTCACCTGTGTGTTTGATCTGCCTATCTTGAAAACAACTGACAAATTGTGTCGTTTCTTACTCCCTTGCTTCCACCACAGAATGCAATTCTGCAGAGGTATGGGCTCTCAAACACTGACAGTTTTAGACAATCACTCATTGTCCAGGTGGATTGCGCAAACTTTCTATCGTTGTACATCCCAACCCTCATTGCATACCGATATTACAATTGACGAAGTTTAATGAACGTCACTCAAAGTTCAGTCATTCGATGACAGATCTATCTGCTATCGTCAATGAATATTGCACTATGAAATACTTTTATAATATGAAAGTTTCCGATTCCACTGTTTCAGACTTTACTATTTAATCTGTCTCCACCTATTTCGCATTGATGCGTAATTCGAATGCGCCACCTCCATTGTTCATCTCTATTGCCTTTCCCATCAAGGTCTTTTACTCGTCTATTCTCTTAGGTTTATTGGCTTGGCACCACTGTATCACGATTCGTGCACCGACGTTACATCCGATTGTGGCTTATTCATTTGAAGGCAAGTAGCCTGTCCGATGCAGCCGTAACAACCAGCACCGAACCTACACCGCCAACGACAGATGAACCAGCAACTAAACGTGTGCGGTAAGGTTTGCTCCGTCTTTCTTTTTGATTGGGCAGTTTTCGTTGGTCAAATTCTCATGAAAGATGCATACACTGTCTCCAGAGTCAATATTCAAATAACTTTGTAAAAGTGGTATCCAAAGGACTAGAAAGGAACAGTTTTTAAGTAAATTTCCTTTCCAAGTGAACGGCACTCGAATCTAGCTGCACGTCAATATGTATGCGTGAATATGGAGTTGATGTGGTTCTGTTAACACGTCTGATAACCTGGTGTGAGTGAAAGATGTTTGCCATTTACTCGCCTTTGGCAGTCGCTGCTTGCGCGCATTGGGTTATGTACTTGAACCCCGAACCCGTTAGATGATACATCTTTAGAGATAGGATTCTGAACATCTCCATAATTAAAGCAATTTTCCGCCGTCGGTTTTGTTGGCGCGTACTTATGTTTCATCTCATTGTCCCTTATCTGCCTACATGAAACTACTGATGTTGAAGTTTGTTGGTCCTCGTGACTATGATTACGATTCGATTTGACGGCAGAATAGTGATCAGTGATCCTGTTGGGGTTTGTTAATGATTGAATACAGTAGTCTGTTTTTCACTTTGGCTGTTCCATATTACACGGCACCATATCTTCTCTACTGGATGTTTTGTTACATATATTTACATTAAGTATGAAGACCACTTTAGGAGGAAGCAAAATGCGCTCCCTGTTCGGATGTAGTTTTAATCGATGAGAAGAAGAGTAAATCATGTTATCACGTTGTAAAAAATATTCACATATGTCGTTATGGTTGTTCGTTCAACTTCAAACGTCCTGGTTTCTTCTGGAGCACCGTTAATTCCGGGATAAGGTCCATACAGGAATGTAGCGCATATCCCAATACTGATTGGAGAACTGTGTTGGCCTCTGACAGTCAGAATTAATTCACACAGACTATTGTCTTTAACATCACGTTCCTCTCCGGAACACTATTGTAGCACAGTTTTGCTGATCATTATGTTTTCATCTGATTAGGAAGCAGAGGAGTACGCAGTTCCAGATTAAACTGATTACCTACCTGGTCATACAGTTTAGATTTCCCATATTTGGACAAAATGTTTTTGATACCCTCATCCTTGTTAACTAGAGAGTGACAATCGCTGGATTTTATTGTTAGAACTATTGTTATACCTAAACCACACCTAACGAAACACTCAAAAATAACAATGCCTGGTATATTCAGCCACGACTATTTATTCCTGCAAACGGCGTCCGAAATGTTTATTTCGGAAATCGTTGTTAAAAAGAAACTTTTTTTTCAGACTTCTTCATTACCCCATTTCTGAAGACTCCTTACATAGTTATGCTTCGGAAAATACTTCCTTGTCTTGATTGTCCGTATCTTGTCTTGATTGCCCGTATACGCTCAACACCTAGAGGTTGTGACTGGGATGCAGTGTTTAGTCGCTATAAAATACTTTCATGTCCATGAGTCCAGCATCTGTTGAAAGGTATACGGCTGTTCAGTCGTATCCAAATATTTCGTTATTGTTGCTGCTCACCCAATCATCGAACAGTTCACGCATCACCCATATCTTTTCATTCACTGTATACAACATACCTAGTTGAATACGATATTTAACTGTGAAACAGTTGGGATTGTGCACTTTTTCCAAACACCACAGATTCCACTTTCCAGCCTATAGGATTGCAGCACTACAAGCTTTTCGTCTAAGTTCCTTATTCCGTGACACTGATCCTTTTTAATCTAACTTCTGTTCGGCAGTACTTGTTAGAACAACATGGTTTCAATAGAATTGAAGACATTTTTCACAAAATATCCTACCGTTAAATTTTGCAACTTATCCAACCGTACAATAACAACGAAAACGGGTATCGTGTCACTTTTTACAATTTAAACAATCAATCATTACTGACAACAGGTGGCCCAATTCCTAGTTGCATAACAATCCTAAGTGATTTTTCTTTGACTAACTTCCATTTCTCGATAGATTCTTGTACTTACATCATTCAAAGTTTCACATTTACAATAATCATTCTCGTTTGCTGTTGATGTT
>LOND01002470.1:31953-44410 GCA_014220965.1 Paragonimus kellicotti
CGGATTTTATCGGAATGGGGAACACGTTACATTCTCTGAAAGACCTTCAAGAACGAGAAGTGGACAAGTTTAACAAAAGAGAAGATGTCATGAGATTGGATCGGTACAGTTTCGCGGTTTGAGAACGTTCACCCTATCAGAGTCCAAATACAAGTTGCTGCAAGTGGAATTGCGGTCGTCCGACACCGGCCAATCAATTGCTAAGTTGAATTTGTTTGTGAGAAGTGATCAATAGAAAATTCGTTTGCACTCGTGTCGGATTTGAACAACCGAACAACTTAGGTCAGTGTCGTGAAATGTAATAGCGAACCGGTCAATCAAATAGCAACAAGATTGCCGCTCAATCGTAATCACTGTTGCTTCTCTACAAAAGGCATATTGCTTTTTTCCAATATGCTGAACTTGTTTAGGTTCACTCAGACTATCGTTCTAATTTTTTCGACACCCAACCCAAGTACGCGACACCTTAGTTTAGTGAATAGATATCTGGACCACTATTCTGTAGTGGTCTGACTATCTGACTGTTATTCACGGGTTGTGGGTTCGATTCCGCGACGTGTGTGGTTTTGAAACACAAGATTGAAACAACTGTTCACCACTTCGCCGGTAGTCACTTCGATCAATTATTTGCAAAAGATCGATCTCTGCTCAACAGTTACTGTACGCGTACTTTTGTCTTTCTTCCCTAGGAACCTGTATATTCACACTTTGCCGATATCAGTACTCCATACTATCATAGCGGCTGAATATATACATAGAAATGACTGTAATGGAGGAAACAAAATGTATTTTCTGACAGTACAACAAGTTCACTAATTACCCTGATCCTTATAAAAGCTTCCGCTTTTCGTTCCACCATCCAGTTTTCGGGTTAGACGTTGATATGATCCCGTTACAAATGAAACTAAATGGATTCCACTATCTGTTATTCCCGGCTTACATACTATATATTGGTCATACATACATGAACGTTACAGATGATTCTCCAGTTTGAAGGACTGTTGAATTCAACTTTTAAACTTCTGTCTAACAACCGATATTTAGACGGGAGGCGTCCAAGTTGGACGTGAGTGCTGAGTGACTGCACTCTTGGTTGTCCATTCCACTAAATCAAACCGTTGCAGACCGTTCGAGCAATCGCTTTACTCTCTCTGGTGTGAACAACTTCCTGCTTTCAGAAACGTTGCTAGCTCTTTCTGGATGTTGTTTCCTTTTTTGGGACCATGTTCATCCGAAATAACTAATTTATGGTTCGGTCCATGTGCATTAGTGTTAACCTATTAGAATCCTTTCATTGGTTTGCGATTATGTTGCTCTGGTGTGCGTTTAACTTGTTAGAACCCTCAATTGTAGGGACCTCAATTTGTTTCAGAACGCTGTGGCATTCCTCTGGTTATTATTTCACGGCGTCACTTCTTTCACATTCGTTTGCAAGTTTTTGGTCAATATTGAATTGATTTTTTTTTGTCACTCAGACTGGATTCGTCAAAGGCAATTCAACCAGATGATGACTCACGAACTCCAATAGAACACAGCCACGTTACGCCTGAATCCACCAACAGTCCGAGCAGTCCTACGACATTACTTGCTACGTCACCAATGGAGCCGGAACTGGGTTTTTTCTTCCCAGAAGTTTGGATCAGCGAGGACGGACGATACAAACCACGGCAATTCTGTAGTTATCTTCAGGCCATGATTGTTCGACTGACGGAAAGCGCTGGAACCAGTCTGGCTCGGTTCGCCATGCAACACCAACTGCTGTTCGGACAGCAAACGGTGCGACGTCTTGTGTTTGTAAGCTCTTTGTGATTTTCATGCGTTTTTCAGTTTTTCGGTTGGTTATAACTGTGTTGGTTTTTTTTAATCTCTCATATTCACTTCTAACTGACCTGCTGAAGTTTAGAAATCTTTGACCCCAAATTAAGTGATATGGGTCGAGACGCGTAAAATTGTTGACAAAAGTTTGCAGTTACCTTGCCTTTTTGCAGCCTTTCGTATTTACAAATCGATAATATTCCTTCATCACAGCAGTCTAGTGAGGAATCAGTAGTCTTGGTTTTATTCAAATGACCTGTACGAAAAAAAATTATACGCAAAATAACAGAGAAAAAACTGTGTGACTACTTTGTGCGGCCCAATTCCGCAAAGATGTAAGACGTACTTTCGCCCTTTTGTTTCGTCACTGTGACACATCGATCGATGCGCGTTTGAGACCAATCTCTAATTGGTTCACTCAGACTGTAGATTTTGGTATTTTTGTCTAATTGAGGAGCCAATAGATCTAACAAGTTTCGTGTAAGAGTATCGACTAGGTCTACAGGTCTCCTAGCCCGAAATTCTAATCTCTCGATGAACCACTCACGTCTTTGTTACGAACTGTTTATAATTTGGAAAAGTCATTCTGATAGAAAATCATATGTTAATTTGACGAAATGAGAGCAGCAGAAGTGCCTAAGTCGTTAAACATAAACTGGAAATTATCTACGTGTCCAGTTCATTCACTCTATAAGTTAACGATGCCGCCTATTTAGTCAGTGAGTGTCTGAGAGAAGAAAAAATGTCACTGGTTAATTCAAGCACCACAGTCTTCAATCCATACTAACATTGGCCGCATCTGTCGTTGTATGCATTCTCTTATACGTTAACCGTAACATGTGATGTGACTTTGGTTGAGCAATTATTGTCAGCACATTGCGTATAGATTTTAGCTCGGAAACACTGCCTGTTGCGCTGAAAGTTGATCGTGCTATTCGTTGTTTGTCCCTTTTTGTCAAGACTAATCGCCATCTCCTTTGTTTGCATAACCTTCTTTGAGTAAATAAGGTTTGCTAGCACATCTGTGATTTTGGAGTCTTTCATTATTCCCTCACATACACAACTGCCTGTAGCGCCATAAACTTCCTTTTGCTCAATTTCTTGAGCTATTCGAAACAAATGTGAACGGTAATGCTAGTCACATAGGACTTGGTCATATGTCGATGGGTGCGCTCCCTAACCACTGGCAACGTGGTCAGGAAACTATGACGTTAACTGGATAATGTTGCATTTTGGGTCCTCAGAACACTTGTCATCCACCTGGCTGACTGACATTGGTTTAACGTTAAGCCATTCTGATGGTACCGTGACAATCTAGGGTGGTCGAATAATTTTGTCGAGCTCATTCCCCTCCCCATCTTTATAAACACTACTTTTTCTATACTGGTAGTCCAAACAAAACACAGTCTACCCCTTTATGCTATGCTTTGTTTGTATGTTACAAACCTGATAAGTGTCGAATTGATAGTAAATAACTTATTTTAAATAGGAAGGCGACTGCGTAATTATATCACGTGGCGTATCTTTTTGGACAAAGTATTGCGATTGAAAGTTTCCTGGAAACATATAATTGAGCCGATGCTGACCACCAGTCACGCACCAGTGTGTGTGTGGTGGGGAGGGTAATTGTTGGTGAACAATGTTCAAGCCAGTCTGCTGTTTGTGAATACCATGAAGGAATTTGTTTCGAATGTCAGTAGCTTCGGTGCGTACACATCCTCATCAGGAACGGTAAGCTGGACCACAGGTCCCACTAATCCCATAAGATCATATAACACAATACATGTACATACTGAATTTTGCTATGAGGTTTGACTAGTTGAACCTCGAATCACTTCACGATTATAAGTTTGTGATGGTGCATCGGTGCTCAGACTGATTTTTATTTTCAAGGTGATCATGTGGACTCGGCAACCGAGTTCTGCTAGCGCTGCTCTGCAATGTAGTTCATATCGGTGTGGTTTCACTCTGGATAGCTCATCGGTACTCTTGCTATGTGCCAATTGCTGCGCGTAAGCACTAGTGTGATGACGCGATTTGTGTGTGTGTGTCGACTCTCGCTCGTGCCCGATATAGTGTCGCACTACAATATGGAACGTGTAATTCCAGCCATCCCCGATAGTGTCTCTGGTGTATGGTGACTTGTGATCGAGATAGGTGGTCCTACGTCGATGTAGTGCACTATCCCTCAAGCTGACGGCTATTTATTCATGGTTGTGAGTTTCTGTTTGTCTGATCCCGAATTGCTAAAACCTCTCGTGCTCCATTTTGAGCGGAACGTATTATTAATTCAGCCGCTCGCCTTACGTTCTGCAAATGGTGTGACAGCCAAGTTCATGTGGGCTCTACTCGGTCTCCTCTTCTCGCCTGCCCACAACCTAATGCGTGGAACTCACTCGACGCATCATGTTCTGCGGCGTTACACAGTTTGACGCTCGTCTTGTAGAAAGTGGGAACAGGTGCAGTGCGTTCGAGGGTCTACCACACTGAATTTGTGAAGAAGAGTTGTGGTTAAGTATCTATCGTCTGGCAGTAAGTTTAGAACACATTTTCGTGGGAGCAACCTGTGGAAGCAAGATGAGATGCTGATCATAATCTGGGCGTTTGCTCTCGCCGTTGTATGGGTGAGGTGGACCCAACAGCTAGCATCACTAGAATACGACTCTAATCTGATGGAGTTATCAGATAATTGCGATCTCAAAACCGTCTCCAGCTCCTGAAGGTGTCGCCGTGTAGTCGATGTCTTGACGGCAAGATGTTAACTAGTGGATGTAATTACTATACTTCGCTCGTAGCGCATGCATAACAAATGACCTCGTAGTTTTGTCTCTGAGTAGAAAACAATTTCTCTCGTGGATAGTATAGTGTCTGCTCCGAGTTTTCTTACAATTATTGGTTTCTGCCACTGTCTTACTACTGGCTGTATGGCTACTTGATTTGGATAATAACATCCGAGAACCCTCTCGGTTCTCTTGGAACGACATCTAAGTATCGTGTGAAAAATAACGTGGGATCACGACAAGTGCTATGAGAACATTTGAAGGAGAAATGTATTGGTACCGGTTGTTCTTTCTTTGTTGCTGCTTCTTCGTACTGTGCTCACCACCACCAGTAGAACCAGATACAATGTACATATGTTGAGTCATTTGGTTGCTCCCCTGTTTATGTGCGTTCCCATGCGCCTGTCATGCATTGGGAGACCCTGCGTCGTACTTCATCGCACTGCTTCACTGTTCTTCCTAATCCCCTCAGTGGCTTCGAGACTTGGGTGCCGTTCGTATATTTCGAATCGTTCCACATATCAGGCCGTCCCTGTTCTCACCTCCTCCAGTATACACGATCTCCGGTAAGTTTGACCTGTTCGTGTCAAGCCGTCGTTGTTTATAACCTAATAATTCGTCATCACACTTTCCGGTCGATCGTACTGCGCCTGGACGCCAATAACAATTTTACACGTTACTGTGACCAAATCCCCCTCCAATCTGTGATCTGTCACGTTTGTACAAGGAAACAGGTTGTATCCCGTATGGAGAATAAAGACGGAA
Organism: Paragonimus kellicotti; assembly: GCA_014220965.1. Lineage (NCBI taxonomy): Eukaryota > Metazoa > Platyhelminthes > Trematoda > Plagiorchiida > Troglotrematidae > Paragonimus > Paragonimus kellicotti. Next base: position 37,314 of record LOND01002470.1, read on the forward strand.
TAATGATGTTTTCGACCATCCATCATTAGTCAGTCACAATCATGCAAAGTGCGCTAGAGTTAGCTCGATATATTGACCAAATGTTATAAAGCTAACTTGATGATGACTCGACTGGTTCAGTGTACCACCGTCGTTCTTTGGCGGGTAGTGTTTGGAAGTTCACAACTCTTGTTGGTTTGGGTCTCGGTTTTGTACGACACACCTGACGGAACGTTTTTCTGCCTACGCTGAAGTAGCTTTTACATTGGCTTGGTGGTACAGTGCCTTCTGGTTGGGGCAACCTTTGATACGTTAGGTCCTGCGTGATAAGCCGCCCAAATCTCTGGTCACAGTCCAGTTGGCTCTCACGTTCAGTCACATGCTCAAGGGTAGTGCTGCTTGTTATTCATGTCTTGCCATGTCCCTTTCAATTTAAAGAAGAGTTCTGGGTTCGAAGTGAGAGTTACCTGTTCAACACGTGTGAGCTACACCATGACAGCAAGTAACTGGGTAGATATATTTGGATTATACCTGAACCAGAAAACTTGGTATGTAGGTTTCTGGATACGAAACTCAAGTGTAGCATAGGTCCTGTTGACTGTCTAACTGAATGTGTACGTTACATTGTCACTTTTGGATCACAGTTGCATAACCATGTTACTTTTGGTTTCCTATATGTCTGATTTTGGTGACGTTCTGATTCTAGTTATGGCAAAAAGGCGCTCCTTGTGGCCATTTTTAAGAAGAGTGTTCTAGGAGTCCATTTAAACCTATCGTCACTTGACATATTCCAGAACACGTTTGGCTTGTTCCCTCGGCCATCCAGATAATATGAAGGCTTCTCTGCTGTTTTTGTGATATAAAACTGTTAATGCCGACCACGTCTGTTAGACTTGTCGATAGAGAGCATAATTTCTTAGCTATGTGCGTACGCGCTTCAAGCACGTGCGTATCTGGATGAGGTTAATAGACTGACTGCTTGTCCAGACGTGGCACACCTACGCAGACAATTCCAGGTGTGTGGTTGGTGAGACAACCTTTCTTCTAGGATCGGCACATCTGGACAATCCTCTGATTCGATTGCGTGATTCACAGACAGTTTGCTGATCATATGTCTAAATACAAGGTGCGTATGCGCGGTTTTTTCTGGTGAATGTTTTTCTTTCGTTGCATAGTCAATTTGTACGAGAGTTCTTGTCATCGTCGATTGCTCATTTCAATCTACTTCTTTTCTTTCACACACAGACGAACTACTCCTGGCCTCAGCCGACGAATTGTCTCTAATTCCTACACCGCACTGTCTATCGATTGTGGGCTCGTTCTGCGAACAATTTCTGGCCCAGGCAGGAGACGTTAATGAGCTATCTTTTTAAACGTGATTTGGTACGAGCGTTGGCGATAGTTCGACAAGACTGTGTATATAGTGTAAATATATCAAAATGTGCATTTAACCGATGATTTGTCAGCCAATACCTGTTTTTAATCCTGAAATATACCGGACGTTTATATTCCGCATGGTTGACGTTATTTCTTCCAAACTTTTATTGGTATTTGCTGTTGGGATATATTCTCTCATGGGATAAAGAATTGATAGCCCGACTAATGTTGTTTTTGGTTTTGGTCTGTTCTCGACCTCTACCCGTTATGTCATGAGTCCTGTTGGAGTTCAGTTTTGAGACACAAGCGCTAATGCAACAGCACAGTATGGATCTGGTATATCTACCCGGGTTCATCGTCCGATCGATTTGAGACCACGGCAGTAGTGTGCATGTAGATGATCCAAGTGATGTTGTAAGTACATTACTGGGGATTTATCCACTTCGCTTTTAGTTGTGAGAGCTATCACAAAAAGTGTTTGCTTCGGGTACTTTTAATCATCGCTGAAGCCACATGTGTATCCTATAGTGGACAGTACAGCTACGTTATATTTATCCTTGGATCCCAATGTTAGTCGGATATGTGAAGCAGCGTTACGCACGCAAAAAGCACTCATATTTTCTAGTATATGGACTTACTTAGGTGAAGATAAAATTCCTCCATACCTATTCCCCTACTTGATACTACTTCAAATCAATTATCCTCCGTGGCATTTTGTTTATTCCTGCCCTCATCACCGGCCGGCGTTTCACGAATCTTTCATTCTGTGCTTCTGACAAGTTCTCAAAACTCATCACTTTATTGGTTGTTGCTATCAACCTGATTTCTATTGGTTACTTAATTCAAGACCACTGATGACCATATTACATTGGGTGACTAAATCGGAGGTGCGGGTATTCAAACACTTGGTAGGATACCTCCCCGCGGTGGTTAGATATGTCCAAAGCTCACAGCGAGTGTATTGCTAACAACACAGGCGATCTGACGAGCCATCGCTCAATGAAATCGGGCCAGCGGGCGAGAAATGGTAGGCAAAATGCCACGACGGAAGGCATCAGTCTGCTGTAAACCCTCGAAAGACTACGCTGGTTCCCTAACACAGTCACTCACGCAAACCGAGTAGAAGTGCACATGACGTGCGAGGGGGAACCACCTCTGTTATGGACTAGAATTCCGGTTCATAAACGTAGGCGTGTGCGTGGCGTGGTACGATGTGAGTTGGACAGTAAAGATCGTGCTTTTTTGAACGACTTTTTGCTACAATACAATTCAATATTCAGTGATGGGTTGCAGGGATGTCTGGTTCATATAATTTAAGCATCATCCAAAATCGATCACAATTGTGGCATTTCTATAGATTTTTCAGTCACCACCCTTTTCGAAAAGAAGCACTAGACTCGAATTTCGCTCTTAGTTAGAGCTCGTCGTTAGTGGTTGTCTCACCGCCGTGAGACTAAAAGCTTACACGCGATCAGGCGCCGTCTGAGGTCGACGAAGTAATGGTCAGCAAGCCGACCTCATAATCACGTTTACCGGAGTTCACCTGTAGGCTATTGATGATTTCCATGGGGTGTGAAGTCTGGGCACAATGCCTTTCGAATTGAGTCAGACGGGGATTTATTTTGCTGTGAAAGCTGTCACCATCTGTGAGTTCTGTACAACTTACAGCATCAGACCACATCTGACGAAGTTTCTGGGTCAGGAGTGGAACGTGGCCAATAAATCAGGTTGTCGGGTGCTCACAATTTCTTCTGAAATGATGGTTACTCGATCAGTCTCGCGTCCATTCCAGCTAAGAAAATTCACAGGCTTAGATGCGTGAGGTATTCGATAGCAGGATAAGACACAAGCAATGCGCACCGTAGTGGGTGACTAGTCTTAGGTTCTTGTGTGTAAACGATTGCGATCAGCAGGCTATGACATTTGGCCACAATTCGTAGCTCATGAGTAAGCACGACTGACTAACAGTTGTCGTCGTCGAGTCGGATGACAACACATTAAGCTAGAGAGGATGATCAACAGGCAACAAAATAATAACCTTCATAAAAGGTGTGCCGTTATTCCTAATAGTTACTCACAACCTACGGTCGCTCACGTTCAATTTCAGTCTAGTCTAATAAAGTCGGACGCTGAACGATTTAAGCTGAAAATCGACCACACTCCGATTCAATCGGAAAACCGACCAAATTCGACTTGTTTTACACATGAATTATGTTATATTGACTGACCAGGGTTACTCATATTGTGCCATTCTTTTAACGGAGTCAATTGTCAGTGAGTATCCGGGACAGCCATAATCACAGTAGCGTAATTTCAGGTGTTTCGTCGATCAGGGTTTTGATTTATGTTATTCCGACGGTATAGTTAACAGTCTGAATTTTAACGTAGACCCCTATGCAAGATATGTGACAATCGATTCAAATCCGGACACGGTAGCGTTTCTTGATCATCACCTGAAAGCGTCCAGCCGTAGTGTTGTATAACATGCATTTTCGTTTGTGAGTAGTATAGTGCGTACATTCGGGAACTAAAGAGCAGGTCTCAACGCCAGGAAGACGATGGACCAGAAGCGACTATTGGAACCGTGTGTATGCACTATGTGGGACGTGTCACCAGGACGAATGACGATACACTACTGCCCAACGAGTGCGGATACATATCAGCCATGCAAATGAGTGTACGCTTCCGGTGTTTTCACATAACTCAGCGGATTTCTTGCAATTAGCAACCTCTCAGGCCGAGCATCTTCTGTGACCACAACAGTACGATCAACATACTTCACCGTACATCAGCCTTTGCGTGACCTTGTCAAGCACGGCGAATTACTCGCATGCCTATTTTCCATCAACAAACTTTTCGTTTTCTGTTCTTTTCCATTACATAATCATGTTTTTGTCGCTCGAGTTGTCTGAGAGGTGCACATCTACAATAATTGGTTTATTGATCGGTCTGTGATGTTTTAGGACACTCAGACTTCGCCCGTGTATCGTCTTGGTGTCTGGTCGGTTGGACACACAGCAACAGCTACGCGTTTTTGATTTCTTTTTCGGGTTTCCCAGTCATTCTGTTGATTTACACTGGCAACTTTGTGGTGATGCAATTGAAGAGTTGTAGCAGTTATATCCTTTGGTTGTCTATGGAATCTTTTAGTGTACCAACTGAAGCCGTTGGATATATCCTTCTCTGGCCAAAATGTTATGCTCTGTGATCATGTATTTGTGTTAGCAGTCAATCGAAACGTGCAGACGGATATTGAATTCCCCAGAGCACGTAATAAACCTTGTTCATCTCAGCTTCCCGATTGAATTAGAAACTTAGTGTGTCGGTACCTTCATGCGTATTACTCTCCAAATGAATGGACGTGGAGAAGAAATGATGGCACTTAGATAAATGTCCATCGCCGTGAAAGATATTTGGCGGATGAGTCATCCAACCTATTTTTGTTGCAGTCAACTTTGATGTACTTCAACTGGCTTGAATAATTGCAGCTACTTTCGATTAGTCTGCCGTGCCAATGTACCTCCAACTATGGGTGAATGATGTTACTAGTAAGTAGTTTGGCACCTGTGATCATCTAGATGAGACCCAATTGTGAAAAATCAGGGCTTCGGCTGGATTCGAACCAGCGACAGAAACACCATGTTGAACGCGGCAAGCGCTCTACCAGCTGAGCTACGAAGCCACTTTGAGAGCTCGGAAATTTCACATTACTCTGTTACCCACCTGTCTCATATGGAATCCATCAAAATAATTAGGGGGACCGACTGACCCAGTAGAACGTCTCCAACAGTTCACGCCATCATCCACCAACGCCACTGCTAGGTAGTAGACGAATTACACGAAGTAACAAGTTAATAGACGTCCATTTAATGTCTGACTCTAATGATAAAACGGGCCCATTAATGAGAAGGTTAATATGGAGGGCATAATCAATGTTGACTTGACATTGCTTGCTATACTGATTCCATTTTGCCGAGAAGCACGTCGTTGACGCTAACAATAGTGACAGTTTTTGATTAATGTCAGCCTTACCTTTATCTATAAACCGAGGGCAATATTGTGCCGGTGCGACTGTCATCGTCAAGTAATACTGGTCTCTTGCTAGAACAGTATTGACCCGTTTTCTTTTGCACGCATATTCCGTGATCTCCTGTATAGGTTTTGGAGTGCGCGTAAGGACAGCTTGACCTATGCTTGGATTCCTGGTACCCTCGAAAGCCTGCTGTAGGGTGCTGTGAGTTCACGGGTGTCATCTACTAACCTTTCCGTACATAAACCACGCGGGTCTATGGTTAAGCTACCTGTTTCTCGCCGAAGTTTTGGATGCGTTCTTGAAATTGACGGCAGGATTTCAATCAGTGGGGATCAGCTCTACGACATCACCCAGGTCGCAGGAAGGTCCCATTTGCAATGCCTTTTTTAGAATGTTACTTTACATCGTGATGTCCAATGCCTCCCTATCGGGCGGAACTGACAAGACATGAACTCCATCGGCCTGTGGTGAAAAGGGAACGTATTCGCTCGTGTGCACCTTAACGACTGACGTTGTTGTCAACGTGAAATTTTTCGGGTCTTGGAAATGAAGACGGCAAGTGAACCTTCATGTCATCAGTCCCAGTCGTAAAGGTTTCAAAACATTTATTTAATCTTATCATTGGGTATCTTTGAGATATCGTTACTTATTAACGAGTACTCAAGCTATCACAGTTAAGATTTCCACTATCAGCGCTAGACTCGAATTTCACCTACAGAAGTTTAAATCTGTGACAAGAATATACGCTACTGATGAGCTCAAGCAAGATCGAAACGGAAGTCTAGTGATTCCTTTCGATTGACGCCGGTTAGAATGTTACAGCTTGGTCAGAATCGAAGACTCATGATTCAGAGATGTTGCTTAGCATATATTGCTTTATTCTGGGTATAGAGTATGAGGGTTGTTGACTATCCATTCATTAAGAAATTTATATGACCAGATTACGACGGTGATACACAGCAAATGGCAACAGCTGACAATGAAGCAAGGTCTCACCGTCGTTATTAGTAACAGAAGTAGCAGAGTTACAATAATGAGATCGGAGATTTCGACCTGTCTAGGAAGTCCTAATCGCGGGGTTATCGATTGGAGTTAACAGACAGTAACTGTGTCTCCTCTCGAGACGATCGGGCAACCTGATCATTACTCACAAGCGAAAGTGGTTGAGCGTTCACATATGATAATTCGGTCGTGCCTAATGTGAGGTCAATGGCGCAGTGGTAAACACGGTTGCCTCATGAAAGCGTGGCCGGAGTTCTAGTCCCGGCAGTGGCAAGGATATGCACTACTGACGAGCTCTAATGAGAGCGAAACTCGAGTCTAGTGCTTCTTTTCGAAAGGGGCCGACTGGAAAGTCTATGGGAATGCGACAGCTGCGATCAATTGTGGGTGATGTTCAACTTGAAATGAACCAGTTTTCCTCACTAGTTTGGGTGCATCATTATCGGCGCGTCTTTAATACTTCAAACCACGCGATGCTGCAAGTGAACTTGCTCATGCCAAATTGAGCAGCTATCATCGGTAGTACAGGTGCTTAGAGAAGGGTTGTTTGATGTCGCGGAGTATGAAACCAAAAAAGAATGCACTGATGTCGGTCTTGAGAGATACAATGTCATACATTTTATGTCTCTGTGTACCTTCTGGTCCCTTTAATCCAACTTTTTTAGGTTGTCTAATGGATATTAACTTTTTCACATATTCGTTTTGT
>LOND01002470.1:52099-63702 GCA_014220965.1 Paragonimus kellicotti
TCAGTAGAGACACTCAGATGTGTTATCAGAAGAACTCGGTTGCTGCACCAAAATGAAGACAATCTTATGTCTTCATCCTGAAACGAAGCCAGTATTTCGACCCAAACGTCCAGTACCCTACGCTGCGCTGGCAACTGTTGAGCAAGAACTGGAACGCCTTCAAAAGCTGGAGTGATTGAACCGGTGAACTATTCAGCATGGGCGGCCCCTATCGTCGTGGTCAAGAAGGCAAATGGAACAATACGACTGTGCAGACTACTCTACAGGTCTAAATGACGCTCTCGAGACGCATCAGTATCCCTTGCCGATACCGGAGGATCTCTTCACGAAGCTGAATGGCGGGAAATGTTTCGCGAAGCTCGACCTGGCCGAGGCTTATTTACAATTGCCAGTTGCTGAAGAGTCCAAGGAATTGTTAACAATTAATACCCACAAAGGACTTTACCGATTCAACCGCCTGCCATTCGGCGTAAAGACAGCGCCAGCCATCTTCCAACAAGTGATGGATACGATGCTCACGGATATTCCCGGTGCGGCTGCCTACCTAGACGACATTATAGTCATGGGTCACAATGCAGAGGATCTGGAGCAGAAGCTGGACCAAACTCTTACTCGTTTGAGTGAATATGGCTTCCGACTACGCGCCGACAAATGCAGCTTTGGAATGTCCAGCATCAAATACCTTGTTTAAACGAATTAAGTCGCGAGAAAAAGTGCGTAGCAAACAAACATGTTTTCGGTGCCGAATCAATGTTGAAAACTTGTCACCTTCCGAATCAAAAGTGAAAGCAGGACTTGTGGCAAAAAGCAAATCTCAGTTTTACTAGATTTTTATGGATTATTTTGTTGACAAGATGCACTAGTGAAGTGAAGAATTACAACTGATGCCGAAGCATCGGTTTTCCCATTTGTCGGCTCGGCTCCGCCATTAGCGTGATACACTTGTGTTTACGCCGGTGCTCGTTGTAGAAAAATACGATGCTACGCCAACCTACCACTCGGATTGGTCACTGTGCTTACGTGCCAGTTTACTGGTGTTATCGACACTGATTGGTAGTAGCTTTTCGGGAATCATTGGTTAAGCTCGTATCGATGACTTCGTTCAATCCAATCCCTTTACAATCATCGGGATAAATACAACACATGTATGTGGGTTCGCCGGAGTGGCGTTTAGTACATTAGTGGAATAAACGAGAATAAGCACTAATGTCAGCCTGCCCGATCCATGAGGCCTAGTTACATGACAGACATCAAGTGAGTTACGAAAGTTTGTGAATAAATCAGCACACCTGTACAGTTGATCTCTCCTGAGTGTGAAGGCTTGATTACTGGAGATTTGATTAGACGTTTTTGAGTGCAAAGTGGAAGTGGGTATAAACGAATTATAACGGCCTCTGCAACTGCCATTAAACAACCTTTGGCCTGCTTCGACTGCACCCCATGGCCTTGATAGGTCGGCCCAAATGAATCGACCGGATTGGTCGGATAGTGTGCATTGATCAATGGAACTGCAACTGCAGGTGAACAAGGCTTTATGGATCCTTGAGCTAGCCACATCCGATGATGCTCCCGGATGCGTTCAACATGTCGACGTGCTGTGTGGCCTATATAGATTGTACCACAGAAAAAAACATACTAAACAGTAAACAGAAAAAAGCAACATACACAGACAGTGTAGCTTTCAGCTAAGAATGCAAAACTGATGTGAAACTAAACAGCACACGTAACTGAGTTGCGCAATAAGTTTTATTTATTGATATGCTACATCTGTTGGTTTATTTCCAACAGAACTATCGGATTCGAAAGGCAATGAAATATAAACAGGTTTTTGTGCGGTTTGGGCCTCATCAACCTCTTGTTCATGAACGACCTTCTCCGGGTAGCTATGTTCAACAAACGTGCTAAATAAGGACTGTCGTTCATCTTCAATAGTGTATTTATAACATGTATCTTCACGGGATAGATTCCTATCATGTCTTAACGGTATAAACACTATTGAAGTTTGTATACTGCTCTGTTTGTTTTTTCGTGTCATCCTCCAGATGAAATATGAACACGTCTAAGCGTGCGCACATTCCATGCTCCAACGCAGAGCGTCTTGCGTCCCCGTGCCTGTTTCAGGTTGGTCTTCGGGTTACTGAAACTTGAGTGAGCATTATCTGCTCGAGGATTCTGGTTGGGGGAACAGTATGAGGGTGAGTGTTTGGCAGAACCTACACATCCGCGCCCACACATTCACCGGCCCGAAAACTCTTTTCTGCATCCGAACGCGCTTGCGTCCAGCCACCATACGCACACTTAGCTAATTGGAATGCTCCAACTGGATCTGATTCGGTGCGATCGAGGCACAGACACGTATGAAGCGGCCGGACCGGGATCGGAACAGAAAACAACCACACAACTATACGGAACAGGAGACGGTCCCGACGAACACTACCACATTTAGCTTACACATCAGTCCCAGTCGTAAAGGTTTCAAAACATTTATTTAATCTTATCATTGGGTATCTTTGAGATATCGTTACTTATTAACGAGTACTCAAGCTATCACAGTTAAGATTTCCACTATCAGCGCTAGACTCGAATTTCACCTACAGAAGTTTAAATCTGTGACAAGAATATACGCTACTGATGAGCTCAAGCAAGATCGAAACGGAAGTCTAGTGATTCCTTTCGATTGACGCCGGTTAGAATGTTACAGCTTGGTCAGAATCGAAGACTCATGATTCAGAGATGTTGCTTAGCATATATTGCTTTATTCTGGGTATAGAGTATGAGGGTTGTTGACTATCCATTCATTAAGAAATTTATATGACCAGATTACGACGGTGATACACAGCAAATGGCAACAGCTGACAATGAAGCAAGGTCTCACCGTCGTTATTAGTAACAGAAGTAGCAGAGTTACCAATAATGAGATCGGAGATTTCGACCTGTCTAGGAAGTCCTAATCGCGGGGTTATCGATTGGAGTTAACAGACAGTAACTGTGTCTCCTATCGAGACGATCGGGCAACCTGATCATTACTCACAAGCGAAAGTGGTTGAGCGTTCACATATGATAATTCGGTCGTGCCTAATGTGAGGTCAATGGCGCAGTGGTCAACACGGTTGCCTCATGAAAGCGTGGCCGGAGTTCTAGTCCCGGCAGTGGCAAGGATATGCACTACTGACGAGCTCTAATGAGAGCGAAACTCGAGTCTAGTGCTTCTTTTCGAAAGGGGCCGACTGGAAAGTCTATGGGAATGCGACAGCTGCGATCAATTGTGAGTGATGTTCAACTTGAAATGAACCAGTTTTCCTCACTAGTTTGGGTGCATCATTATCGGCGCGTCTTTAATACTTCAAACCACGCGATGCTGCAAGTGAACTTGCTCATGCCAAATTGAGCAGCTATCATCGGTAGTACAGGTGCTTAGAGAAGGGTTTGTTTGATGTCGCGGAGTATGAAACCAAAAAAGAATGCACTGATGTCGGTCTTGAGAGATACAATGTCATACATTTTATGTCTCTGTGTACCTTCTGGTCCCTTTAATCCAACTTTTTTTTTAGGTTGTCTAATGGATATTAACTTTTTCACATATTCGTTTTGTTACAGTTTTCCTACCATTTGATACGTCCCGTCAACTGAACGAGTGGAACAGCGGGTACGTTTCACAATTAACATTCACGGTTAATGTTCGTGTTTTCCTCTAGGTATATTGGCCTAACTATCTGGGTCATAGAGTATCAAGCTTTTGCAGTACACACAGTAAAGAGTAAATCGTCTGTGGAACTCAGCTCGTTGATTGAATATATTGACGGGATTTGGACAGAGCTCAATTCGTATCATCACATGCCTTCACATGTACGCATGCGCTCACAAAGCACACCACTTCATTTTGACAATTGCACCATGTGGTGAATTAAAAGTACATATGCAGAGGTTCGTCCAATCATTTCTGAAAACCCCGATGGATTGGCGACTTGGATCAGATAGGGAAGTCACCAGATGTTACCGTACTTTACATAAACAGCTATTGATTCAGTGGCTGGCAATACTATTGCAGTGACCTAGCCACATTGGTGGACCAGCGCAAACTCAGTACAGTGGGACACAGACACGCGCACATGCACATTGAGTCAGCACGTCAACCAATTAACCACACGATCGGGGTACAAGCGTGAGACGCAACAAACAATGATCGGTATGGTGATCAAAGGTTCAAACGTTCACTCGTTTAAAATAGTCGGATAAACGGGTGATCGATTGGAATTAGCCTGTACAGCTTTTTGACCCCCTGAAGACAGTTGAGCAGCCTGAGCACTGCTCGAAAACGAGTGTCGCTGAATGTCGTTCTCATTGGGCTTGTTAGGGGAAGGCGACTCAACACATCAGCCATCATGTTGGTGACTCCAGTGGCGTAACAAAGTTTGTTATGATAGGCACTTACCAGTAACACCCACCTCCGCATTATCAGTGAAAGCATACGCCGAATTCTTTTCTCTTTTTCCGGTAATGCTAACAACGGTTTGTGGTTTGTAAGGATTTCAAAACATTGATCCAGACCTGGTGGTGAAAACGTTTGATCCTGAAAAGTGCAATCAACGTCCTTTTATCTAATTGGACGTACTGTTTCTCAGATAGCCTCACAGTTCGTGAGGCAAGCGCAGTTGGTTTAAGAGAACGATCTTCCATTCTGTAGCGGGGTAATGCGCCGATTCCTCAGGAGACGCGTCAGATTGCGATATCGGCGATTTGTGTAATGTACGGAGAATGAAGAAACGCTCAACTTTTTCTCCTGTATTAATGAATGTCTGAAACTGCATCAAGCTTCAAGCTAAAGGTGTATTTTTGTGTAGTAGTGTACACAAAAGATGAAAAATTGTGGGAGCATGTAGTAAGAAACGGCGCTAATGTGACAACATTCTTAGGAAGGGACGGAGTTCAGCCTCGTTTCTCGGTTCCAGCGCAACAAGTGAAGGTCTTGGTTATCTAGTCGCCGTCCGAGATAACGAACAGAGTCAACAAACAACTCACTTTTCAATTCCTTCACTTTTAATCCGCTTTGCTGAAGACAACCAAGCAACACGACTAGGGTGTGCAAGTGTTCGAAAACATTGTGCCCGATGGTAAGGCTGTCATCTAAATACGTGGTAAAAAGGACGATGTCTGCAATCCTCGGGGAAGTTGTCGCGGCGTAATTAATACAATTGGGCACCCGTGTCTTGAGAAAGACTCATATTTGTCAGGAGTGTAGTGTAAACACGCATCGAGTTCCGCTTTGGAGTAGTCACGATTAAGGTCAATATATGCACATTTCTCGTCACCGAACCGTGTAGCGTACAGATCCTCTTTGCGAAACAGGGAGTATTTGTTCAGTGGAGAAAAGCAGTTCGCGGTTAGTTTATAACTGCTATAGAATCCAGTTGCACTCCACTTTTACGAACGATTGATGCTGTTTTATGTAATCACGTTTACACTTGTTCACTTTATCAGCCATTGCTAGTCCGGTCACGTTGGATCAATGGGTTTCTGTTTTCTGATTGGTTAATTGTCAGACTGGTCACATTTATGATTTACATGACATCCGTTTCGGCCCCGTACTGAAAGGCATACATCAGTGTACGCCCTCACGCGTCATATTCTGATTCCGGACACATGGTCAGGTCAACAATTCGCACACGCCCATCTGATCTGATGATAACAACCATCGGGGTATCCCATTCGTAATTTTATACAGGAACAATTATACCTTCCTTCTGCCACCAAGTTAACCTTCCCTCAAATCATCAGCCATCTTTGTCCACAATGAATCCAAGGTATTTGATGCTGGACATTCCAAAGCTGCATTTGTCGGCGCGAAGTCGGAAGCCATATTCACTCAAACGAGTAAGAGTTTGGTCCAGCTTCTGTTCCAGATCCTCTGCATTGTGACCCATGACTATAATGTCGTCTAGGTAGGCAGCCGCACCGGGAATATCCGTGAGCATCGTATCCATCACTTGTTGGAAGATGGCTGGCGCTGTCTTTACGCCGAATGGCAGGCGGTTGAATCGGTAAAGTCCTTTGTGGGTATTAATTGTTAACAATTCCTTGGACTCTTCAGCAACTGGCAATTGTAAATAAGCCTTCGGCCAGGTCGAGCTTCGCGAAACATTTCCCGCCATTCAGCTTCGTGAAGAGATCCTCCGGTATCGGCAAGGGATACTGATGCGTCTCGAGAGCGTCATTTAGACCTGTAGAGTAGTCTGCACAATCGTATTGTTCCATTTGCCTTCTTGACCACGACGATAGGGGCCGCCCATGCTGAATAGTTCACCGGTTCAATCACTCCAGCTTTTTGAAGGCGTTCCAGTTCTTGCTCAACAGTTGCCAGCGCAGCGTAGGGTACTGGACGTTTGGGTCGAAATACCGGCTTCGTTCCAGGACGAAGGGATAAGACTGTCTTCATTTTGGTGCAGCAGCGGAGTTCTGCGAACACATCCGAGTTTCTCTGCTGGAGCGGTTGCGAGTTGCTGGTAGACTTCTGGAGTCATCGTGGGCTTCTGCTGAGCTTGAGTGCGGTTGCAGATTTGGAGTAATGGTCAGTCAAGTAGATGCAGTATGTCGATCTAATCCAATCCAAGGAGATCCAGGCCAAGGATTGCGCGAGTACCATGCTAAGTAGTCATAACCCCTGATTAGAACAAGGAGACAACCTAGCCCGCTTAGAGGGAGCTTGCAGTGCAGTGGACTTCGACATGATTGGGGGGGCAAAATTCAGAAAACCACACCCCAAAGGTACAGACGAGAGATCAGATCATGCCAATTTGGGACGTATTGTAAAAACTTTCGGCCACTCAGAAGTGCACAGTCGATCGGCAATAGCATAGATGCGATGCTGCTAATTTGCAAGAAGCTGCAGTAAACTAACCGAACTTGACTGTTGATGGAGAAGGCAACTACTACTTTCCCTGCGCGTACCAGTCGGTACGTCAGTTTACTTGTCGACGAGAACGACCATGTGAACCTTGCAAATAGAATCAGGGAGTCTTAGTTAGTCGGTTTTGTGAAGAGTTCTGATTGAGCAAGGTGCTGGCGTTCTAAAGACGAGCAAATAGAGATCCTATTTGTGGCCCCAGAGCCGGGAGCAGTGGGTGCATCGATACTGTTTGAATGAACAATATCGGACATAATGTCCATCCACCGCATTGCCAACACGTTGTGGGAGGTTTCCTTCCGGTTGTCGCGTTCTGGACGTGTAGGATGGCACCTTAGACTGAGGACAGTTGAAGACGCTGGTGTGAACGTTTGAGTGACTGCTCTGTTCGAGCATAGCGGCGTCATGCTTCAGATTCACCGGGCGCTGGCATTCAGCAGTGATATCTTGCAGGGTGATTTCGGGACATTGTTCTATCTTCACCAAAATCCCGTGTTCTGCTATCTTCTTCCTTCGGTGACTGGAGTCCACAAGCGAAAATCAGACATTTGAATTGATCTTCAGTCATTGTTCGAAGCTTGAAACGTTCGCACTCCCGATTGACTGTTCCAGCGTACGTCACCCAGTCATCATCTGCTGACTTCACGAGCTTCAGACACTGGTAGCGTATATTAAACAGAGATGACTGGTCGCCAAAGATTTGGGACAGCGTCTGGGTGGTTTCGTCAAAGCTGCAATCCCTTGGGTTCTTCGGCAAGATAAAGTTGATGTACCGTTCGTGTTCTGAGGTACCCAGTTTACGGAGCAGCAACCTCACCTTCCGAGCATCGTCAGCATCTGACAGTTCCACCTTGAAAACATCCTCATACTTTTTGAACCAAGACTCGAACGTGGTGCCAATTACAGGATCAAAATGAAACTCACTGATTGAGTTGATTAGAGATTCTGCTGCAGGTTTGAAGGATTCGTTGGATCCCGCTGTCGGTTGCTGGAAACTCAGCTTCTGCGTCAGTGTTTCAATCAGTTTTAACTGCGCTTGCTCGAATTGTTTCTGCTGCTGTTGAAGGAGGGTTTGCATCTGCTCGAACGTTATTGACATCGTGAGTTCTTCCGTCGCCAAATGTTGTAAACCCTCGAAAGGTACGCTGGTTCGTCCTCGATATAGCAGTGCGCTTGACAGAAATCGAACTCTCTTCCTCGTAATAATTAACACGGAAAATCTCGGTCCCGAAAATACCGCGACTGTCCTCGTAATTTGCTCCCAAGACAAACCAAAAGACGCGTGCAAAAACAGCTTTGTTCCGTCCCAAAACGTGTGCGACAAGGCGAAAAATACAAGGTATTTATATGGTGCGTAGTGACCTAAAACATTCTCGAATCAGAAAATAGAAGGACAGTTACCGAAAAAAATAGTTAGGGTCACTAAGCCACCAATGAGCATAGCGGAATAAAGGTCGGACAGGTAAAAAAATAACCAAGGTTACCTCTCGACCGTTCTGGACAGTTCCGCTCATTCTGATTGGATTAATCGTTTTTCTCGAGGACGGAGGCGGTTTTGGACGGGAAAAAATGGAATTCTTAACAGAAACAGCAGTACATTATTGACATGTTGTAGAAAACGTTCCGTTTTCTGAATGTGGACTGTGGCTCAGTTGCAGACCACAAAAATCGATTCACGTAAAACGGTTATCAAGTGGCCAGCGATACGCTTGAATGTGCTTTGTTCTTTCTAATCGTCATCCTCTCCGTGGAAATTGAAAAAGTCAAAAATTCCAGTATGGACTTCGATGGATTAACAAATATTTTGGCCATCGTGATGTTAAAACATTTTATGAACATAACTCAGATAACAATTTGATGCTCAACTAACATGCTTTTCCAGACTGTGAATGGGCGATGGTCGATCAGATTACATAAATTGTGTCGGTTTTACAGAAACTGATTACCATTATCTAACATTTAAGTGATTTATTAGAAGTATCCGTGTTTTTAGGAAGCATTCAGATCGTATGATTCATCAAATCGTATCAACTACAACATGTCTAGACTTACTAATGTGTAGCCAAACGAGTTAAACGGTTATCTATTTAGGATTGCTCACTTCTGCCTTATGAATACCTCATTTTCAACAAAAAACGGGAAGTAGTGAGGCAGTAAAAAGGCATTTACAATGAACTTTATTTTCTATTAAGTTGGAACCAATCTGTACTTGATCGCCCCACTAAAACAACTGGCTCGTGTTGACAATAGGCGAAAATTCGAAAGGCAGGTGTATTTTGTGACTGCGGTCATGCGTACCGTTTTCATTGTTGTTGTGGTGACTGATCATTCTTCACAAATGATTAAATTCTACACTTTGGGCTGATCGCATTGACGTGAGTCAACAGGTGAGAATCCAGTTCATTCGGATGGCAGTTCACCCCCGGAAGTTTTCCCCATGGGCGATTATTTCTGGGACATTCCGCTCCAGTCAATTCACCCCCGTTGCAATTCATTTTGGAGCGTTTTCTCCACGGACAACTCATTTCAACCATACTCGACCTGAGGCAATCCATCACCGACCCAAGTAATCATGAGGCAAATAATCCATATTGGATTAAAAGTCATAATTTGTGTAACGGCGGTTAAAACATCAATTAATGTCGTTGAAATTCAAGTTGCAATGATTTTACATGCAAGGCTACTGAGATCCCGGTAGTTGTTTTGTTTGGTGGTCTTCATATAGACAGCTTTATTTCATTGTTTTACGGTGGTAAGGGGATGTTTGCATTTGAGTAACGGTAAAATTATTGCGAGCTTCTGTAAGCTTATGGAAAATGTTGAACTTGAACAACTATCTTACTCAATAGATTCATGGAGTTGGTTTGAACTATGGTGTTGACTTTCAGCATGTCTGTCCGAACAAAATAGACGTACCAACGGATAAATAGCAGGATTCCTTCTATGTTATAGTTGGTGGTACCAAGTAGAAAATGTCAAAACGACCCATATGCTTGGAGCTGTAATCGATTGTTAGATGCAGGTTACAAAATATATCTTGAGGCTCGACACACATTTGGCGTAATCACACCTCGGTGGTCGAACTTCAGTTAGAAAGTTCTGAAAAGAATAGAGTTTCCCCCATTCAAGTTCCATCAGTGAACATTCCGAAGGATGTGGATTTCCGTTAAGGAATTACCGTAACCTTACTTTAGTCATCCGATCTAAAAAAAAAACCACAGCAAAAAGTTAGTGATTAATGAGCACTTAGCTTTATTGGAGTCCCTAAAGCAAAATGAGACTACAGTAACGTCCATACTGAGCAATAATGGAGGAATCCATATTTAAAAATAAAATTGATTACTTAAGTGAAATGGATGCTCTACAGGGAGACAAAATTAAACTTGCTGGTACAGAAAATGAAAGGTATAAACGTTAACAGAACATAAACAAAAACGCAAAGATGTATGAAACATAAAAGCTGATCGATTTAGCTACCTATGAAAAAGTTGGCTCAGTGGGTACATTAATTTATAAACATTGTGTGTTTCCCAAACGAAAACGAATTACCAGTGCGACGGATTTTAAGTAGGTCTGATTTTCCATATCATGCAACGGAACAATGACTAGCTGAGTAGTTGGAACCAAATGGAAAAACTAACCACTCATAGGCTGACAGATTACACTGAATCTTCTGAATCATTAGAGCAACTGAATATCACGGGAAGCGTTTATTCTCGCCTGACGCCATAACTGTACAAATATCCCGTTGAACTGAACTGAGAGCAGTGACATCAGTGTGGGGATATCAGTAGGTGAGCTAAACAACTATTGTATAGTTGCACATGCAGTGTTCATGGCAAATTATGCCGTCAAATGAATGGGATCATGGTGACGCTTGAAATTACCTCATTAACAAATAACATAAAAGCCATTTATTCTCTATAAACATGAGGTAGAATTTATTATTGGTAAGGCTGATGGATCGAAAATCGTCAACGAAAAACTGGCGCACTCAACTTTTTCCCCAAAAATGTATTCGCTTTACTTTAGAATCTGAGTTACCTGGAGGTATAGCATCCTTAGACGTGTTCATATTTCATCTGGAGGATGACACGAAAAAACAAACAGAGCAGTATACAAACTTCAATAGTGTTTATACCGTTAAGACATGATAGGAATCTATCCCGTGAAGATACATGTTATAAATACACTATTGAAGATGAACGACAGTCCTTATTTAGCACGTTTGTTGAACATAGCTACCCGGAGAAGGTCGTTCATGAACAAGAGGTTGATGAGGCCCAAACCGCACAAAAACCTGTTTATATTTCATTGCCTTTCGAATCCGATAGTTCTGTTGGAAATAAACCAACAGATGTAGCATATCAATAAATAAAACTTATTGCGCAACTCAGTTACGTGTGCTGTTTAGTTTCACATCAGTTTTGCATTCTTAGCTGAAAGCTACACTGTCTGTGTATGTTGCTTTTTTCTGTTTACTGTTTAGTATGTTTTTTTCTGTGGTACAATCTATATAGGCCACACAGCACGTCGACATGTTGAACGCATCCGGGAGCATCATCGGATGTGGCTAGCTCAAGGATCCATAAAGCCTTGTTCACCTGCAGTTGCAGTTCCATTGATCAATGCACACTATCCGACCAATCCGGTCGATTCATTTGGGCCGACCTATCAAGGCCATGGGGTGCAGTCGAAGCAG
>LOND01002471.1:26408-45622 GCA_014220965.1 Paragonimus kellicotti
ACACTACCAAAATTCAAACAGCTCATTTAATATACTTGGCGTTTTTCCAAACAACACACGAGTGTGACTAATAAGTTTCACTTATTCCTTCAAGTGACAACAGCACAATCGAAAATTGTGAAATTTCGAATCCAGACCACAGCTAGAGACAATAAACTTTGTAACTATAACCTATCCTTATGAGCTTAACTAGGATTTGTTTGGGCAGCGGACCTGTCTTGGTCAAAGTCCACTCACCAATTTATTATGGACTTATAGTCTTTTATTTTTGTAGTCATGCCATCGGGACTGTTGTAAACAAAACCATACGTCGACACCTCCGGTCACATGATCGAAGGTTGCCTACCGCCACCCTTCTGGGGGGAGGCTTGTGTAGTGACCAGCGATCGTGTGGCTTCTCTAAGGATCCCGGCTGCAACCGTTTTCCCGCTTGCTTGTTCTGTACGCATGATTCTGTGTACGCCTGCTATAGGAGGCCTGATATGAACTCAGTGCCACTTTCTTCAGTCGTGCAGCTAATTACGTGCAAAAAATACTTACTCTTTTCCTAACGACTCGTCCTCAAAGTCGTTTAACCCGGACCTTTTCAAGCGTTGTTTAACGTATTCGAAGGTTCCACGCTTTTGAGTGCCGCCGAGTGGGCTGTAGCCCATCTCGTGCTTCTTTTCTTTCTCCCGTTGGTTGCTGCCGTTGGTCCCAGACTAGGCTAGAGCTGAACTACTTATCGCAGGAAAAAATATATAGGTGATTATACGGATCATCAGCCCACTTGATATATCAGGTCAATAGCGAACGAATAATGATAGCCACCGCGACCTGTGAGAAACTAAGGCCACAGAGTTTACCATACCTGTACGATCTTCCACGAAGACGTTGAGCAACGCGTAGCGATCAACCAACGATCCCAAATAGTCAAAACAAGATTGGATCACAATGTCTACGGTACGTTGAACAAAGTTAGTAATTAGACAACCTCAACAGTTTCGATCGATAGATCGTTCCCGAGAAATGGATTACATTGTGGCGCCAGATAGGCTAAAGATGAACTATAATCACATAATATGTCATTCATACCCAACAGAGTTCTCCTGAGCAGTCAACAAGTTCAAAACAATGGGGACGAGCCGAGCTCCAAAAAGGTGATGCACACACCACGCAGACAAAGTACAATAACCGGCAACTGGTTATTCGCACAACCATCAAACTTGACGCGATAAAACAAAAACATCTAGGTCAAGGTCCGAATTAACGGCCAGAAACAGGAGAGGTAGAATATACAAGGATAAGGTTAGGTCGGAGTTTCACGCGACCAAACTTCGAAAGTCGACACAGTACCCAATCTGCGTAGACCGCCAAAATTCCATAGGTCTAGTATGTCCACCCAATAATAGATATCACAAATTTTCCTTATTATCCAACGGTGACATAATCAGTGGAACTGCCTTGATCCTTTCGATCCCGTTCAATTTACTGGATACGTTCGAATTCATTGCGTACATACAGAACAGCAACAAGAATTTACAGAAATCTTTCTCACTGGACTCAGTGTGGTCAGTCATTAACGTGGCTTTGCTGAAGGCAGTTTTATTCGTGATGCCGAGTCTGAAACCGGACTTGCTATTGGTATATCAGTACTAAGATTGAAGAAGCTTCCGCTTCTAAGCAATTTTGATGCTTATCTACTAGTCAGTAGTGTGCTTTGTCGACAGACAGATGAGGTGGCAATAGAATCCGCGCTAAGATCTCTCCTGTCCGAAATATTTGTGAGAAAGCTTAAATGCACTACACTTCACTCCACCACTAGCCGGTTCAGTCGGTGCCGTCAATACGTCAATGATATAATTATCGTCAAGAGCGTTGACACTAACCTGCATACAGTACTCAACCCTTCCAACTGCACCCGTCCTCCAAGTAAGGAAAAAACTGAAGGCCAAATACATTTCCTAGATGTTCATTTACACCAAAGAACAACCAACATTATTCAAAACAGGATCCACAGAAAAAAGATCTAGAGAGTTCAGTACACAAACCTTTGCATTTTTGCATCGCTAGAACACACGAGGAGTCCCGTATTTCGCCTAACTGACAAATCACACAGAATTTGTTCAGCGGATACGCTAGACAATGAACTCGAATTCATCCAGAACGTACTCCGTGATAACGGCTACTGGAACGATATTATCACCAGAAAAATGCTCAGAACGTCACCTAACCCTGAATTCCGAGAAGTAAGAAAGAAACCTGTGTTTATTCGAACGTCATTCGAAGGTGTCGCAGACCGGTTAACAAATGGACTCAGCCAGACAATCAGTAGAAGGTATGCTACGGCTGAACTCCGTGTCCAGTTCTCCACACCCCCACTTTTCATGTTTTGTAACAAAGATGGACTGAGAATGCAGATCTAATTTGTGTTTACTTACTCATTCAATTGTTCGTGTGGACCAGGTTCTATTGTTCGAACACCAGATCAGTTTTCAAACCGAATCCGGACAAGCTACTTACATTCATTGGGGTAGTAATGAACATGATGGGTGAGTAGTGCTATCCTTGTTCAACCGGTTGAAAGTGAGTACCAGGCGAGAATTGTTCAAGTCTTCCAAATGGTATATTACGTTCCCTGTAACCCACTAAAGGCCTTCCGAACGAGATTACTCTGTACTATTAAGGTTATCAGAATCAGGATGCTTGACCTGCTATTATGCCCTCAAAAGCAATTTGTTCAGGCGCTGCATCTACCTGGGCCACAAACCCAGACAACTGTGCTTTTGTCAGTTTGCTTCTGTAATGAAAGCAAAAGCCGAGAGCAGATTCCAAGTGACGGCCAAAGAAGTGACAGGCAGATATGTTGAATGAGTTGAGTCCCGTTGACATCAAGTGCCAGGGAGAATTGAGTTTGCAACGTATACCTATAAGTCAGAATGACAGACCAGAAAATAACAGTAGAAAGCGGGTTCACGAACATTGTTTTCGACGTTAGCTCCAAGGTCGTATTGCAACGAAAAGGCTTCCAATACAACACAAGTTTTATTGATGAGTAGTCGGGGATTTGGTTAATTTCAAGTTGAACATCACCCACAATTGATCGCAGCTGTCGCATTCCCATAGACTTTCCAGTCGGCCCCTTTTGAAAGGAAGCAGTGGCAAGGATATGCACTACTGACGAGCTCTAATGAGAGCGAAACTCGAGTCTAGTGCTTCTTTTCGAAAGGGGCCGACTGGATAGTCTATGGGAATGCGACAGCTGCGATCAATTGTGGGTGATGTTCAACTTGAAACAATTTTATTACTAATAAGTAGTTTGGCAGATTTTATGATTATTAGATGAGACCCAATTGTGAAAAGTCAGGGCTTCGGCTGGATTCGAACCAGCGACAGAAACACCATGCCTGAACGCGGCAAGCGCTCTACCAGCTGAGCTACGAAGCCACGCCAGAAGCTCGGAAATTTCACATTTGCACTCGGTTACCCACCGCCCCCACTATCTCATATGGAATCCACCAAATGATCCAGTGGACCGACTGCCCTGGCAGGAATTTATTGTCCAACACACTGGTTACCATGCTACGCGATCGCGTTTATGAGTCAGAATTCCAGTCCACAACACGCCCCGGTTTCCGCTCACACGTCGTGTGCACTTCTGCCCGGTTTGTGTGTGATCGGCGCCTTCTATCGGGGGGTTTTCCGCCTGTCACTCCTCGTCCGTTAGTCCGATGTCGTTCAGCAATGGCTCGTCGTCCGGTCACTCGAATTGTTTGCAATCTATCCTCTCTGGGCTTTGACTGTATTCTATGACCGTGTTGGAATAACCGCGCCTCCGATCTGATCGCCCATCCTATTTTGCCTGCCATGCCTCGCCCGTTGGTCCGATCCAGTCAAGCGATGACTCATCCGGTCGCCCACGCTGTCCCTGACCCGCTCGCTGTGGGTTTTTGGACGTACCTCTCCCCGCGTTGAGGTATCCCGCAAAGTGTTGGAATGCTCGCACCTTCGGCTTGATAATCCACCACAGTATGTCTTTTGTCCATGTTTGTGGCTCTGAAGAAACTTATCTAGTTAGAAAGGGTTGTATACCACTTTTCTGCCAATCACTATAAGCAGCTCCATGCAAAACCTTTAATTGAGTCCTTCAGGAGCCATGATAGCTGGTTATTAGTTTGCGGATCGAACACAAGATTTTTTCTAATCGGTTTGAGAGATTTGGGAAAGAAAGTGAAATGGGTGGGAAAAGTGTGTCGGTGAAGCAATGTTTATGTGTGCTGTTTTCGTTTTTTCCTGTCTATCCGTTGATTTGCCAATAGTGGTTCTGTTAGTAAAATAGGGGATACGGTCTTATAAGTCGACTGTCAACTTGTCTTATGTTACAGCACCGTCACTTACCACAGAGCACCGTTTGTGCAATCTTTATATTTACTGAATTCTAATTTTCACGCCATTATTTAGACAGCGCGGTTTCGAGTTCCAAATTTTCCGGTTCGTACCTTCTCACTTGTGCGAGAGAAGAATACCACGAACACAGTGGACAGCCGACGGTTCAAAAGTATTAATTGATTGTGATACAATATTTATATCAATTTTACCAACGTCACGGCTTTGATAATGACGATTTCAAATCAGAAGTATCCATGTAATGTAAGATATATATATCATATATATCATCCTAGGCCTCATCTTGGGCCGAACTCTTTGCTTACAATCTCAATCCTTAATGCTCTCGCAGATACAATATCTCTCCTCCGACTGCCTATAATTACATAATAAGGTGCCCAGATAACTCTTTTATCCAAAGCACGATCAGTGGGAATACACGAAAATGCACTCAGATATCCAAGTGCATTAATCGTGTCAATCTTCATTCTGGGGGTAAATCTTATTGTAGAAAATGTCTTTTCTTACCGTCCAACTGCCGGGTGCGCTGGGTGGCAAAAGCGGTTCAAAATAATAGGTGGAAATTGTAGTGATTATAGAGTTTTCGCCTTAGAACTAAATGAAGCGCCAACGTTTGATTCACGTTTTGTTATCGAGACGATTAGGAAATCTAATCGGATTATTATGCTACTTTAAAGAAAAGACGGTTTGTTGGCAGATGAATTCCCGTGTGAAAACAACATCAACTGACTTGTACTAAATCGCACAAGGGTATAGGATTTTTACTGATTGCAGTTGCATCGACGACACTGACAACTGCCGTAATTATTTTGCCGCGGAAGCCTCTAACAATGATCTACGTTTGGGGTCCATGACATCTGTTGGTGTCTACAGTCATGAAGTTGTTTTGTCTGACGACTGTTTTAATGGAAGGATTAACGGCAAAAACGTACTTTTCACGGAGAATTAAATCAGTTTTTTTCGCAAAACAGTGCGGTGTTAGCCATGTTACTTAGCTGATCAAAAGAGAACTGAGAATGGATTAGGCCACTTATCGTCACATCTTTATTTCTGGCCAAAACATTTCCCAAAAGCAAGACTGTGGAATGAGTTCGTTCTCTTCAAAAATTCCAGTTATTAATAGGTAGGTTGCAAGACTGATATCAAGAAAACTGCCAGCGCATTTTCTCAAGCAGTAGTCTTGGAAGTCGGTGACCGATATATGTAGTTTTATTTGCTACCAACAACGTGCAGGTCTGTAAGCCATCTTTATCGTATGCCGTATGGCTCTTAGTTTTAAAGCACTGCTAGTCTGGTACGACAACAACGTTTAGAATAGAGTACAAGACGGTCAAAATTGGTTTTCTTCGAAGTGCAGAGGTAGTTACTGTACATCTACACAAACCCCTTTTTGTGTTGTTATGGAAAATCGTAACTACTTTTACTTTTACAAGTATAAATTGGAAACTGTGTACTTCAAACGACGTGCACTTTTCCAGCAATGACAATACTGAGCCACATACTATGTTGAGCACTTGTAATGTTTATAACAGAATAGGTGATCCACTCTTCTCTATTGGCTTATGTAATTTCTGAATAATTAAGTCTGCTGAAATCAGCCACCTTCACCAGATCATGAAAAAATGACTTGTTAAGATCAGTCTACTCTGTACGTGACATTATAGGCATAGGCTACATAAGGGCAGAACAGAGTAACTGTCCATTTTGATTGCTATGTAAACTGCAGTCGGTAGAGCAACTTCATATGGTTGCTAGAACTATACTACGCTCAAGCTTCCTTCAATTCAAATGGTCTGTCATCCCGGTCAGTTGGTTAGACCCAATCACACCAGTTGGCTGACTTTATATTTTCAACTGGATTAATTGTTGGTTGGTTCCCATTAATATCAACTCGATACCGACCACAGGCAGTTTGACGCAATAAAAGCAAAACAAACTTTCTACAGATAGTTGCGTTAAGAAGAAGAAGAAGAAGAAGACGGACTAGTTATTATTAACTAAGCATTCTGTCACATCCAAGAGTAGTCTTAGCAAAACTCAATCATTTTAGTACGTGACCATGCATGTGCAATTATACGTACTTCGATGTGACTAACACAAGTGCGTCGGTTGTACCGAATTGATAGTTCTGCCTCTGAAATAAGTACGTCTTGATCGCAGCAGAATAAAACGAGCTCTTTACTACGACTGTGCTCTGTAAAACTGCGATAGAATGATAAGGCAAAACACAGAAGACAAAACGTAAATTTGCTGTAAACAAAGGAAACAAAATTGATCGCACGATATGACTTACAATTTAAAAAATCATTTCTTCATATTACGATTTTACCGACTTTAGTCTGAGTAAGAGAATGAAACTTCAGCAACAAACCACATTGGACTGGCAAGTTCTCGATTTCACTGCAGTTGTCCAAAAAATTCTTGTGATCAAGAAAATGCGTTCCATTTTCGAGGCCATGCTGCAACTATTATTTGACCGAATTAAAATCATGTGCATTACAGAGTTTTATGTAACTAGTATTCACAAGTATTTAAGTGGTAATTCAAAGAGTTACAAGTAAACGGTTCCGCACCGCTGAAACATACATCGATTTTGCAGTCCTTTCGATATACCGATGACTCAGAATATAATACTTTTCATATTCAATAGCATATCCTCCGTAACCTGGAGGAATGTGCTGCGGAACCCTTACCACAAAGCCTGATAAGTTTCAAAACCATTTATTTCATTTGGAAAGAAACTATTTTTCTTTTGTCCTATTACTTAATTGTATGCATATATAAATACCTAAAGGCAATTACGATTGAATATAAGCGAACGAATGAGGGGAATACTGTGATTGTCTCCAGCGTAACGATTTCGTAGTACACTCCATAAGTAAAAAAATTAAACAAATAAACCAGTGATCATTACTCACAAGCGAAAGTGGTTGAGCGTTCACATATGATAATTCGGTCGTGCCTAATGTGAGGTCAATGGCGCAGTGGTCAACACGGTTGCCTCATGAAAGCGTGGCCGGAGTTCTAGTCCCGGCAGTGGCAAGGATATGCACTACTGACGAGCTCTAATGAGAGCGAAACTCGAGTCTAGTGCTTCTTTTCGAAAGGGGCCGACTGGAAAGTCTATGGGAATGCGACAGCTGCGATCAATTGTGGGTGATGTTCAACTTGAAATTAAACCTCGTTTGCTATATAATTATTATTCAGCGACTGAACCCAACCCTTTAAACTTAAACTTGTGAGCTCGTTTCGTTTGAAACCTTGACAGACTAAGAATATCGTCTAAATATTGGCATGCATGTAATAACCGAAAATCAAACAGGAACGTAAACATTACTAAGACTCACAAGAAGACTCAAGGATGTGATGAGGCATATGACTTGAAGAGAAAATAATCGTGCTTTTTCACTGATGTGTATTTGAATAACAAGCAACACCGAACCTCAAAAACGTGTTGTTTTCGATTGTTATTAACAAAGAAGCGTAGCTGGAAAACTTGAACAGGTGAACATCTGTGAGATGAGCGAGCATGGAGTGGCGGGGTTCAGCTCAACTGAGTCAGGAACATTGTGTTTTCGATAGAACCTGCATTAAGACACGCGAAATCCTTCCACAGTATGAGCAGTGTGACTGATTCGTCTGACAGAAGAAGAAGAAAGCGTGTGAGAGCCTATTCAGGTAACAGACAGGTTGCTGCAAGGGATGAGATTTTTATTTTGACGGTGAGTAAACTGTTGGCTGATGCGGAACAAATCTTTATCTCTCATTATTCATGAGTCATCTGTTATTCAGTGAGAGAAACTAGCAGCCTAGTAGACGGCAGTCCAATACCTTTCCGGATGGGGAGGGGGTGATTTCAGTTTGAGTATCCGGATACTTCAGCTGTCGAGTTACTCAGTCTTGACTTAGTCAACAAAAACGGCAGGTAACATAAATGGGAGATGAACTGAAAGAAATTTTATTTATGTGCGCTTTGAAGAAATCCACATGTTATATATTTGTTTAATTAAAAATATTGTTTTGTGTCGTTCATCTTTTGGGTAATTTGAACAAAGCATTTATCTGCGTGAATAACGTCATTAAGATATTAAAAGAAGTAATTTTGATGGAACAAGCCGTAAACTTTTCACTGTTATCATTTCAAATTTTCCCTGATTTTTATTTCAGGACAACTTCTGGCAGCACTTTTAAATTAATAGAGGTTATTACGTGTTAGTGTCATAAGAGTGCTCACGTGATATTTTAGCAAAACTTCGACTTATTTACAAATATTACAACCGACTGTGATGGTACAATAGTAGGTCGGAAGAAAATGTTAAGTTTTCTTGCATGAATGTTAGAATACTTTTTAAGCAAGCGAGTTTGGCATAAGAAGTTTTCTAGAATTTTAGATCTGATTAAACACTATAATACTAACAACTGTTAAATAGGCTTGCCACCGTATATGTAGTCTCATTCTTTTCATGGAAGTATGATCATATTTTTCAGTATTTTCCGATTTAAAACGTACTGTGACAAAAGTTGAGTTGGATTTTTTCACACCGTTTTGCATTGCAGCGAAGAAAATTGTTTTTTTTAATTTACCGAAGGATCTTAAAGCCTACGTACAGAAGTTTAGATGCGTGAAATCAAGGTCTAAAACAGATTCAACAAAATTCTCCCCTAGTTATGCTACACTGTGATGCAACAGTTGGGTTTATCAAGTTTATTTTTGTCCGCAGGTAAAACTGGCAAATTGCACTTAATAGAGATTTATGTCAGATGTTGCTATTTTTTTGTAATTGTCAAGTTGTAAATATATAATGGGATTCAAGGAGTCAGATTTCGAGCAATTATTCACCTGTCTAACGAATCTCATGATTTTCACCTGTCTCATGAGTTCTACTCTTAGGATTGTCAGCTGGAGTAAACAGAACGATCATAGAGTCATTCCCATTAGGGTTCGACTACTCAGAGCAACATTCACAAGCAACTTTCATATCTTCTACAATAATTTTGCCACACCTAATGAGACGTCACTGGCCTGGTGGTTAACGCCGTTGCGGACCTGACCGGTGTTAAAATCCCAGTCGCTACGAGTAGGTGGCTTACTGACGAGCAATAATACAAGTGAAACTGTAGACCGCCCGTTCGCTGTAAAAGGGACTGACTACTGAAAGTGACCAACTATGAGGTGTGTTCAAATAAAACAAAGTTACGACAAAATCCGTGACAAACTTCAAAACACACTTCGATTAAATACCAAAATCATTCAGACAACTTTTAACAAAAGGACTTGTACAGTTTGCCTGTGTGTAATGGCGTTGTCTTCCCGTAGATTTTGTGAAAACGAACATTCAATCAACGCTACTACCATTGATATAGTTTTGCTATAATCAGTTTTTTAAAGGGGACTTTGTATTTTCTCGCAAAAATTCCCACTGAGTCATAAGACAACGGTGACAAAAAAATTTTCCGAAAATTCTTCATCAGATCATTACAGTTATATATGTTCTACAAAATTAAATCAGTAGCAAGAAAACTATCATTGGTCCGTATAATAGGCACAAAATTCCAAACAAACGGGTTTAGCCACTCAACCAATGAGTCACTGGTGTTTGTGATGAGTGGTTTAGAGATCCGCTCACATTTTGTATATGACACTTTCCTTTCGGGCAAGTGATAATTTTTATTGCTGGTAGGAGTTTGGAAGTCTGTGTATGCAAACTCAAACTTGTAATTTGAACATCGATCCCTAGCTTCAAGCTAAACAAACAGTCCTAAAGCACGAAGATATCAACTGGGATAAAAAGAGTGATTTTGTTTGTTGTCTTTTCGAACTGATAGGGCAGGCTGAACATTATGCACACAAAGCTGTGGTTGAGAGTTTGGATATGATTAATCGGTCATTTCCGCTGTGTGGTTCTTGGCGTAATGGATAATCCGCTTATCACAAAAACACGGATACCGGAGTGCAACATTTTGGTATGTATGCGGATATCCAGCACTAATGAGTTTTACAAGCAGAAGCTCAAATCTGGTACACTCCTTTGAAGCTAACCAGCCACTTGAATTATCTGAAAGCAAAGGTTGCGAACAAACGTGAGTCATCTTTAATCTGTAAGTTTTATTTTCATTCTTTGGTGTATATAAGGTACTTTTAAAAAATTTATGAATACAGACAACGATATTACCAGTTACTCAAACATATCACCCCGTGTTTTCAACAGTGGTTTATTTGTCCGAAATTTCTCAACAACTAATTCAGAAAAGTGTACTTATCAGTTTGTTTACGTGTTGCAGTATATAAAGTCAAAGCTCTTAAATTTTATTTGGTACATTGATGATATAACGACTGCTATCATCAATTGTTCCTTCACTTTTAATGGGTACGCACTATTTAAAGGGGTTCAATCAGACTCATGGATGAGCTGAGTATAAACTTACTTCTGATGTGTCCACAATCTTAGTTAATTGAAGGGACGAGTTCAAAATCGGTTTGGCCTTCTTTCACGAACTGTTGTACGTGGCAACTTTGTCAATTGTGTTGAACACTAAACAAAGTTTTGATGAGAATTCATTAAACAAATCGGCCATTGGACTGGGACAATTCGTTAACTAGAAAATTCGATATGTGAAGTCAGTCTGACAGATGAAATTCCATCTTTTTCAAAAAGCAACTCGTGCATACTTTTGAAAGAACCAGAAACATTAGTTAGACGGTAAATTAGTTTCAAGTTTTGCAAAAACTTTCAGAAAAACACTGCTGTTAAAAGCTAAACAGATTGTGCTAAGAAATTTTAAAACATTTTAAAACTTACAACTGGTATGTGAATTGATGTTGATGATGGTCTGTTTAACCCGGAGGACAAGCCGTGCGATGTAGAAAGAAACTTGGCTTGAAACACTCTGAGAAAAACGCGTGACATGATGGACACGGAGCATTCTTTGTCTAGCCCTCCTTTCGTTGAGTACACTTGAAATGTTTGCGTGATGAGACTGTCCTTTGATTGTGGTAAAATTTTCTCAGAGTATTTTGATTCTTTTCCATTTTGAATGAAAATTAAATTTTACTGGTTTACTTAGTAAAATTCTGCATTAAATGTCCAGCCGTTATAAATGTTCTGTTACATAATACGTTCTCACTAACAAATATAGTTTATTTAATTTCCAAAATGAAATTTTCCTGAGAAGATTGAACGAAAACGTTCAAAATATTGAAGAACTCAAAGACAATAACAAAAAAGTATGTTGTCCAGTTTAGTTCGTGTGCAACCGATGAACTTTACCTCACCTCATTTAGGATGCATTTGACAGCCCATCTTTCATCTTCCTTTTCAGATTAGAATTACTAGGGCCAAAGGTGAAAATAATGCTACCATTTTTCGGTTTCTAACTTTAGTTCAAAAATTTCAAACTTTATCAGAGCAGAAAGAAGACATATATTGCGATATGTTAACATTTCATTTACTCTCATCAGTCGCAAACGTAAAACATGCTAGTTATATACATCATATAGATAGGACAAACAGGGACTAGACACATCTACAAGCACACCAATTATTATGTAATCACGACCATGGCAACCCGATAGGTTGCCTCAACCACTTTTGTGCACATAACGTCGGCTGGTAAGTTCGAATGAGCATCGCTTCGCAAAAAGCTAATAACTTGGGTTTCGATTGCGCAACAATATTTTGAATGAGTTTAGTGGGTCAACTTGGTGACCTGTTGTCATGATGTTTAGCAATCGATGACGTTGGATTTCGAGCCGTCAGTGCACCAAGTTGAGGCTGGTTCATCATCTGTTGTTACAACCACTTCGGTGAAGAAGAGCACTGAGCCCATACTGACGGCTCAAAAGAAGGATGTTTTCCTATTCTTGCCATTCAAAGGTGACCATCTAGCCAACGACATAAAACAAATTAAAGTCTGCTCTGGCTCGAACGTATGCGGCTGCGCAGTTGCGCTTATTTCAAACCACCAGAGGACCAGTTCTCCGCAATCGCGAAAGTAGTTTGTCAAACTGTTCTGTCTCCCATGTTGTGTACCAGTTCACTTGCAGTTGCAGTGACGTTTACATAGGCAGAACAGATCGACAACTATCACAGCGAGTCGCCGAACACATCCCGAAGTGGTTGAAACAACAGATGATGCACCAGCGTTGTTGTTAATTCGAACCAATGCTTTCACGGATTGAACCGCTCAGCCAAATATAGTTCATATAATGTCTCATAACTTTCTGCATGAGTGTACATAAATGACACTGACTGCCAAACAGGTCACTTCAGTAGGGAAAACTATTAGTGTACAAACTCCCCATATTATTTTCATTAGTTAAACTTCATATTTTTTTCTAGTCATGGATGAAGCCGTCTTTAATATATTGTTCAGTTTGTCAAAAATTCTTGGATTAGATTGATCGGCGGTTGGATTCCATGTGGTTCCGGTCAGCTTTACCAGTGAAGTCGCACGCACATAATGATGTTGTTTTGTGGTACAATTCTTACTATTAGTTATTTTCAGTTTTTGAATAAACACGCTCGCAAGATTTGTTTTCGTTCGCCTTAAAATTGTGAGGATCTTATGCCATTAAAAATTGGTTGTGGATTCACCTGAACATTCTATAAGTGAGGATCTGTCCATTTTATACTCACTGGCAGAAAGAACTATCATGTCAAGATACCAGGAGGGACCCCGCTAAGCTCTTGTATTAATCAAAGATACATATCTATCCTGCTGATTCTCTCGAAGGAACCTTGCTTTGCTGACTGTGTCACACATACATAAACAAGTTTCTTGCGGATAAAATATCCCTGTCCCCAATAGAAACATCAGTGAAGAAACATTTACGCTTTTCGGGACATGGCTCCCTAGTGAATCAACCGTCCAGTGAAAACACTTTCATTAATTTCAGTGATTACATTCAAATAAGTTTTGCATCTGTAAATTGATTAATGAAATGCGAATAACTCAAACGGAACTAGGAAAAGGGTTGGGGAAGATTGAAATTTGGTCGTCTGTTGCGAACGAACGTCACATCACATTTCCGCCAAATACAACGATGTATTAATAGAAAGTCAGTTGTACAATGTTGCTAAGACTTCTTTTTCAAATTTTTTCCAGTGAAAGTTTGCCTCTTTTTGCTATAAAATAATCAGTTATCTCCATATCCGTTGGCATAGTTTGATATTTTAGTACGACACTGAAGAATGAGCGGAGTTAGATAAATGTTGTAAATGCACAAAGGTTGGTTACAAATTACCAGTCTACGTTGATATACCAATCAAACTACTGAAGCTCGAATTCCTTTAAGCTGTCATATAAGGTTTGTTCATCACTGATAACTATCGGGATCTCATACAGTGATGCAGCGAAGAGTTTTACTGTAACAAAACATAACTAAACAACATGATTGTGTAATATCCTAATGGAAGTAAATCTTGTGTTAACATGTTTCACCGCCCTTCTGTTAGCAGTCTGAATACTCTATTTTTTAACAGTTCGTTGGTAATTGACAGACCCAAGTAACTTCATAAACTGTATCCTTGCACACTGCAAGTTGAGCTCTTTTTACATTCATATCAAACAAAAACATTGTATACATTTTGACATTGTAATCACTATAACACACAGAACATAGATTACTTTTGATCATGTGATTCTATCTTTGACTGACACTAATTCTGTACGTGATGAGGGATAGTTGTTGGTGTGATCATGTTATGATAGACGTTCTTTTTAACACAAGAAAACAGTATCACCACTTTTTATGCCATGAGAAAAACCAATTTCATCATTAGCATAGATTACCGTTTAAACCTGCTTTTTCACCTAATTTCTTGAAAGGGGCAAAACCAAGTTAGCTAGGATTGGATATCAAAAAAGTTAGCCGAATCAAAGAAGTTCTGTCATTTAAACACACACGAGGAAAAATTAACTGTCCTGAGGTGTTAGTATATTTTACCTCTGTATCCAGAAACCTTCTTATGGAAGCTTATTACCAAATCAAAGGCTACAGATGAAATATGACTTAACGTTTGCTAACTGAAAGGTCATATGTAATTAGTTCTGATAATGGAAAAATAGATCCATATTTAAAGTATAGCAGGAGACATTTTGTTACCGCTTCTTCACGGTAACTATAACGAAGTAATTGAGAATAACAAATGTAATGTAAACTGACATTTTACTGGAGCACGTTTATGGTTGTTTCTCATGTGACTGCAAATTATTAGCTTCATTGATGTTTTCTTTGTCCATTTCTAGGCATTTCTTAAAACCGTCCAACACCGATAAAGGATCACACATACGTGTATCTTTCCTCTGTTACAACCTATACACCTATAATAAAACACTATTTCTTTCTACTCCCAGTTATAAAGCATAACAAGACAAAAACATACAAATGCTGTTTTTATCAATAATGTGCAATATTTTTACCTGAAATTAGAACAGGGAACAAAGATCAACCATGAGTACATGCTTGAGCAGCACAAAAATACAAGCGATTAATAGTTTCGTTTTAATATTAGTAAAAATGCGTACAGATGTGGCTATAACTGTAAGCAACTCTCGTTGTACTAATTGACAAACCAGGTTAAATTTCGTCCCAGTCTCCTCATTTTCTCTTAATAGATTCATTTATACAAAGAGGCTTTAGATAAATAAATTGTTTGTAATGTTACCTTTGATATCGATGCTAGTTGTAAACTATTGACATCAAGTGAAATGGGGTGTTCGCAAACTATGCGACAGTTGTCGAAATAATCTCTTCGTCGACGATAGTGGTAAATACAACTACCTCACACGTAGAAGCATTTCATAGCACTGAAGTTATCAGGATTAATCTCCTTCTGACCATCTGAGTAAAAACGTAGGATGTTTTCTTACGGATGAGCGTCTGGAATAAGACCGTTATTATCAACGGTGATGGCGTTCTAACGCGTTGTGACAAAAGTGTGGGTAAAACGGTGTGTCGCGAACGAACGTGGAAGTTGGACTAATATGCCCAACGGTGATTTATACAAAGACATTGCACGTGCATTGCGTCAGTTTCTCTGCAGTAATTGACGCGAAGCAAAGAGCTGGTTGTGTACAACAGAATGTTTTCAAATAGACGTCCTTTCAAGAGTGCCTTTTCATTAGAAGACCTTTTATGAAGACACAAAAAACAAGTTTTTTAAACAGCCGAATGGTAATTACTTGGCGTCTACGTAGAAATCTTATTTTAAAGTGATGCGTAATTGTTTTACAGAGCACTTTGGTGTTTACATATTTAGAACTCAGTACCCCAGAATTAAACGACCGAGTCTGCCGGAAACGAACAATTGAATATTTTACTGTAAATTATTTTAAAAACCCCGGCTACAGTTTAGCAACTTATGTATGCATTTTACGTGTGAGCTTTTGTTCGGCCAGTGGTTGATCTGAT
Organism: Paragonimus kellicotti; assembly: GCA_014220965.1. NCBI lineage: Eukaryota > Metazoa > Platyhelminthes > Trematoda > Plagiorchiida > Troglotrematidae > Paragonimus > Paragonimus kellicotti. Next base: position 42,208 of record LOND01002471.1, read on the forward strand.
ATATCGTGTCGGATTACAGAGGTAGTACCCTAGAACTTTTTGCTGTAATTATTTCTGACAATTTACTTTCAAATGACTTTCTTTACCGTTTGACTAATTCCATATAGTGTTACTAAAATAAATAAACTAAAATATTTTTAAGTCGACTGTGGCGTAGTAACAAGGCAACCCAATAAAAATGACGATTTTAAAATTGACTAACTAACCTACACTTCCAAAATTGGTTTTTCCGTGTTTATTGCAATCCAGGGACTCAATCGAGCAGTAGGATTTAGATTCTGCTGTGTTGATTGATTAGGCTTGTCGCTTCGTGACCTCATAGTTTATGGTACATCGTGTGTAAAGATATTTGAATAAACGAAGTTAGAACCATTGTATTTCTGAACTTGAGGTAGAGAGTATTCCCCAATGGAATCAATATAATTAAGGACCAAAACGAACCCTCAGTATTGACGATTACTTGATCTTATCCAGAGCTATCTAAACTGAGGAAGTTGTTTCCCAGATGCACCAAGCCAACGTGAAATAATGTTGAAAGAGCACGTAATATGTTTTTACCTTGAATCATTGACATTTTTATTGTGCATTGTTTGAAAATTTTTACGTTTTCCGTCAAACTGGTTATCTTCGGTTTATCCTAACTGAACCATCTTGCAATAAAAAACAAAAAAATTGTCAAATTCATACTGAGTTACTTCACAGTCGCAACTTACTAATGACACAAAATCCTTTTCTCGAAATCATCATCAGAATTGCTTATTTTTGTTCAGTAATTTGTATTTCAAACCCTTTTACTCAAACGNATCATGTCAAGATACCAGGAGGGACCCCGCTAAGCTCTTGTATTAATCAAAGATACATATCTATCGTGCTGATTCTCTCGAAGGAACCTTGCTTTGCTGACTGTGTCACACATACATAAACAAGTTTCTTGCGGATAAAATATCCCTGTCCCCAATAGAAACATCAGTGAAGAAACATTTACGCTTTTCGGGACATGGCTCCCTAGTGAATCAACCGCCAGTGAAAACACTTTCATTAATTTCAGTGATTACATTCAAATAAGTTTTGCATCTGTAAATTGATTAATGAAATGCGAATAACTCAAACGGAACTAGGAAAAGGGTTGGGGAAGATTGAAATTTGGTCGTCTGTTGCGAACGAACGTCACATCACATTTCCGCCAAATACAACTATGTACTAATAGAAAGTCAGTTGTACAATGTTGCTAGGGCTTCTTTTTCAAATTTTTTCCAGTGAAAGTTTGTCCTCTTTTTGCTATAAAATAATCAGTTATCTCCATATCCGTTGGCATAGTTTGATATTTTAGTACGACACTGAAGAATGAGCGGAGTTAGATAAATGTTGTAAATGCACAAAGGTTGGTTACAAATTACCAGTCTACGTTGATATACCAATCAAACTACTGAAGCTCGAATTCCTTTAAGCTGTCATATAAGGTTTGTTCATCACTGATAACTATCGGGATCTCATACAGTGATGCAGCGAAGAGTTTTACTGTAACAAAACATAACTAAACAACATGATTGTGTAATATCCTAATGGAAGTAAATCTTGTGTTAACATGTTTCACCGCCCTTCTGTTAGCAGTCTGAATACTCTATTTTTTAACAGTTCGTTGGTAATTGACAGACCCAAGTAACTTCATAAACTGTATCCTTGCACACTGCAAGTTGAGCTCTTTTTACATTCATATCAAACAAAAACATTGATATACATTTTGACATTGGTAATCACTATAACACACAGAACATAGATTACTTTTGATCATGTGATTCTATCTTTGACTGACACTAATTCTGTACGTGATGAGGGATAGTTGTTGGTGTGATCATGTTATGATAGACGTTCTTTTTAACACAAGAAAACAGTATCACCACTTTTTATGCCATGAGAAAAACCAATTTCATCATTAGCATAGATTACCGTTTAAACCTGCTTTTTCACCTAATTTCTTGAAAGGGGCAAAACCAAGTTAGCTAAATCCTTTCAAGAGTGCCTTTTCATTAGAAGACCTTTTATGAAGACACAAAAAACAAGTTTTTAAAACAGCCGAATGGTAATTACTTGGCGTCTACGTAGAAATCTTATTTTAAAGTCATGCGTAATTGTTTTACAGAGCACTTTGGTGTTTACATATTTAGAACTCAGTACCCCAGAATTAAACGCCGAGTCTGCCGGAAACGAACAATTGAATATTTTACTGTAAATTATTTTAAAAACCCCGGCTACAGTTTAGCAACTTATGTATGCATTTTACGTGTAAGCTTTTGTTCGGCCAGTGGTTGATCTCATATATCGTGTCGGAGTATAGAGGTAGTACCCTAGAACTTTTTGCTGTAATTATTTCTGAACAATTTACCTTCAAATGACTTCTTTACCGTTTGACTAATTCCATATAGTGTTACTAAAATAAATAAACTAAAATATTTTTAAGTCGACTGTGGCGTAGTAACAAGGCTACCCAATAAAAATGACGATTTTAAAATTAACTAACTAACCTACACTTCCAAAATTGGTTTTTCCGTGTTTATTGCAATCCAGGGACTCAATCGAGCAGTAGGATTTAGATTCTGCTGTGTTGATTGATTAGGCTTGTCGCTTCGTGACCTCATAGTTTATGGTACATCGTGTGTAAAGATATTTGAATAAACGAAGTTAGAACCATTGTATTTCTGAACTTGAGGTAGAGAGTATTCCCCAATGGAATCAATATAATTAAGGACCAAAACGAACCCTCAGTATTGACGATTACTTGATCTTATCCAGAGCTATCTAAACTGAGGAAGTTGTTTCCCAGATGCACCAAGCCAACGTGAAATAATGTTGAAAGAGCACGTAATATGTTTTTACCTTGAATCATTGACATTTTTATTGTGCATTGTTTGAAAATTTTTACGTTTTCCGTCAAACTGGTTATCTTCGGTTTATCCTAACTGAACCATCTTGCAATAAAAAACAAAAAAATTGTCAAATTCATACTGAGTTACTTCACAGTCGCAACTTACTAATGACACAAAATCCTTTTCTCGAAATCATCATCAGAATTGCTTATTTTTGTTCAGTAATTTGTATTTCAAACCCTTTTACTCAAACGAAGCTTTTGTGTAGTATTCACATTATAAGTACTATTGTCATAATATTTTATGCTACTGTGTGCAATGCGTTCTAGATTAATCACACTACATCATGTGACTGAAAAAAAACTAGGTACTTAGATAACTTCAAGTTGAACATCACCCACTCATCAACTTAGATAATTATTTTACATAATAATACAAGCCGTAGTACGGGAAGTTAGATATGAACAAACAATTCCGCTGAATGGTTTGCTGTTAACTGTCCCAGAAACTGCCAACTATTCAAAACAAAGCCAGTTTTAAGCGAGTAAACA
>LOND01002472.1:9702-33898 GCA_014220965.1 Paragonimus kellicotti
CTTTGGAACACACCACTTCACAACAAATTTCAATAGCTGCCGTAGTTTGCTCTCAACGTTCGTTGGACTCCCTCGCCCGACAAATTGAATAAGTTATTCGTCGCTACCTGTTGAAAAGCGTTCTTTACATCCTGTTCGCACGAATCCCAGTTATTTAGTTCACACCGTTGCAAACAGTCAGACTCGTCAGTGCAAAACAGTTTCGCGTCAGAAACAGAAGAGTGAGAGGCTCCTGTAATTGGTTTCGTTCGTCTAACAATTTGCGTGACAACTGAAATGAGAAACTTAAATAGATTACCAAATCAAGAGTGAAAAAAATACTACAAAATATAACACCCAAACGTTTGACCTCAGGTCAACTAATAGAACAAGAGAGGCTAGCGTAACAGCATGATTCAAGCTCAGGCAGCTGCCTCAAAATGCACGATAGTCTGTAACGGAGTCGCGTCACATGTAACTGCCTGATGTCGAATTACGTCCACGGTTGCGATGCACAGGACGGTTCTCTCGTGACAATGTTTTTCTTAGTGTTGGAACGCAATGCTTGAAGTCTATACACTGCAAGATGCAGACTGTTGAAGCAGTCTTTCACCGTTGTGATTGCTTTGTATCCAAACCTCAAGCGTACCATCCAGCCGCTTCGCACTTGGAGAACGATGACTTAATTGAGCATTCAAATAGCCGATCTGCATGATTATATCAGAATGTTTAGCCTCCTTCAGAGGATCGATGGGGGCGCCGTAGGACGCCCCCTGTTAGCATCCGGATAGTTATCCGTTGGGGCGTACGCCGATATAATGAATACACAACGTCTTTCTGATTTGCGTCGACAGACTTTTACCGATGTATTGAGTCTGACAGCGCACAAGCGACTGTTCACTGGGATCCAATCGAGCAAACTGTTCTGCTCTGGAACTCAGTGCGATTCCCACTCCAGCTTGACCACGAGATTCAGCTTCGGCGTCACCAGAAACCCTGAGAGAGAAGCGCTTGAATCGACAGTTATCTAGAGGTGAGCTCAAGTGAATAACGATGTTGCTAAAATCGTAATCGTGCATGTCCGACATAGCACACATCAGGGTCAGGGCTCAAGAGAGTAGTTGCCAGCGCAACCAGCCGGCCAGGTTATCGGAGTGTGCAGACATTGAAGGAGCGAATGTTTGCTGTCTGTCTTGGCTTTAGAAACAATTATCACCCAAGGACACATAGAGGGCAGAAAAGTTGATGGACAAAATAGAAAGGGAAAACGGTAGTGGATGCATAATGTTGGGAGAACGATAACCTCTGATATTTCCTGGTCGTCTACGCCGAGGAAGAGGATTAACTTGAAGGACCCCACCCCGACCGACTGAAAAGTCTGACTCAAAAACGTGATCTGCGGAGCAGCTGGAGGTAGGATTTTCTTGAAAGACCCTACTGAGAGCCTCCGACTCATGAGTCACGGTCAACCGTCGGAGTGCTGTTTGTCTGAGGGTACTTTTTTCAACCCTTGATCAGAAGACAGCAGTGCCGCAACTATAAAAATAGTTCTGCTGTATGTTCATAGGATCGTGCCTCACTACCTAAGCACTCCTACGCGGTCAGTAGTGCGACATACAATCTTATGAGTGTAACTGCTTTTCGTCTGGCTGCTCCCTTTTAGGCTTGTCTCATAAGGCTGCATCTGGTAAAGCCGAAGTCTTAATCAGCATAACCCTCTGGATCTATGCAGTACACCACTTCAAGACAGCGGACTAGGTCAAGAATGACCACACGAACGACGTGGACAATCGGAGCTGTTTGTAGATGGATCGAGTGATTTATTTTCCCCCGACTGGCCTCTGGATCTATGCAGTACACCACTTCAAGACAGCGGACTAGGTCAAGAATGACCACACGAACGACGTGGACAATCGGAGCTGTTTGTAGATGGATGGTGTGACCTACAATCTTATGAGTGCGTCAGCCTTTCGTCTGACTGCTCCCTTTTAGCTTGTCTCATAAGGCTGCATCTGGTAAAGCCGAAGTCCTAATCAGCATAACCCTCTGGATCTATGCAGTACACCACTTCAAGACAGCGGACTAGGTCAAGAATGACCACACGAACGACGTGGACAATCGGAGCTGTTTGTAGATGGATCGAGTGATTTATTTTCCCCCGACTGGACTCTTGATCTTGAGAGATGAAATTGTAGTGATAAGTACGTGGTTCTTTAGGAAGGAAACGGGGACAAATTAGAGTCAAAAGTGTGGTCCGCAGCCTTATTCAGTAATGTTTTCTTTGGAGGTTTAATTTCTTACAGAGGGTACTTGGGAATAGATGATTGTGGTCTCTTTTAGAAAGTTTGTCGCATTCTTTTTTTATTGCAAGCAGTCTGTCGTCATTCCGTGCCATCTGTGTACCTATACCCGGTTGAATACAACACGTTTTGGTCAGAAAGGTAAGACTAGTGTTTGGCTAAGGAGTTTACGGAAAATAATTATGGATGTCTTTGGACCGTATTCTGGTTTCCAACTTCTCACTGTATGAATAACATCTCAAATTGGCACATACGTCGGGTTTTTCTTAGTGCGTTCAAGAGCGTTCGGCCACGCGTATTTTGTTAACGATGCAAGGTGGCTTTCACACAATAATGGCTACTATAGTTGCGGACGTGATCAATCTGAGGTCGCCATTTCCGCACAGTCTTTGCGATCGTTCTGTCACCAATGTCGTCCGGTTCTTGGCATTATAGGTTGACATTAATGATAACGTTACCCTGGTCGTCACAAGCAGTGCTGAACTCTTTAGACCAGAGTTATCGGTTTATTTGAAGTACAATGCAGCTTTCAGAAAAAGATGTCCAGTCGTTTCGGTTTTGGTGTTCATCCGTTCGGTCTCAACCATCATTCATTCATGGCGGTCATGAACTTGACCAGAAAGTACTGTGGCCCAGGCCGCCGCTTATCGTAACAATGACCTGGAATATTCTGGGAGAAAAGGAAAATTACAAAAAATGGTGACAACCGACAAAACGTCCAAGCGGACGAACGTGAAAGGCTATGAATGCAGACCCACAACTGACTGGGGCACGTTTCCATTTCGGATAGCTTTGTTAATCAGCTATTTGAATGGAAGTGAGCGGCTTTAATTTACGGCGATGTTGCTTATTGAACTGCCAATCTGTCGCTTGAGGTAAAGTATTGGAAGAGTGCCGATAGCATGTTGATATATCGGTTCAGCACACCGCGTGTGTTAGCGACTCTCAAAGTGCTTATAGCTTCATTATATCGAGCTCACCTTTGTACTCGAGAAAAGGGTCGACTGTTGGCATAAGTACGTGATGCGCTACTTAGGAATCTGCCTAGTGGTAAGAGACTAGACCGTTCATTTATGTACAGGGAGGAATCTTGCCTGTTTATTCCTAATGTCTGCCTACCGAACCGCAGTGAATCCACAAAATATAACAATCGCTGAAATAGGTGGGAGCACAAGCAAACATGATACGGGGTTAACGTTTGGAGCTGGTCTTAACCGAATGCATCAAGCGGATAGCTCGGAACTTAGTACTTCCAGAAATCTAATTCACTAATGCCGCTGTGGCTGGTTTGCTGAGGTCTACATCTATTGCAGCCTGACCGATGGTGGCGGTCGTGAAGCCACCTGAAATGCACAACGAATAACAAGTATGCAGTGTGGATGTCGTCAGTTTGCTAAGTTAGTCTTGGGGATACAGTGTGCATCAATTTTTAATCAGTATTGCATCCGAGTGTGTACGGCCTGTTATTCCGTCTGCTCCAGACCGCAAACTGCAAAACACCTACAGTAGCACGCACTTAAGACCTTATCAGGGGACGATAGAAACCGGAAAATAAATCGTAGGGCCAAGGACAGTGTTATATTAACTTGCGATGTGCCAACGGATATCCAGAGGACTCAGTAGAATTTGGATTAGGAGGGACCCATGAAGTGACCAGGATTGCGTCGTCAGGATGGGTCATTAGCAACATATTTTCGCTCATCCGCCCCGCCGTGTGTCGCAGATAAGATGACCCAGTTTATGCTTCAAGGTGGCCGGCGCAATATAGGGGCCTTTGGTTGTTCAAGTTGTCATTGTTTTATGCGAGCTGAGATGCTGTGGGAACATCCAGGCCTAGACAGGAGAAGGGTTAGTATTATCCTGACCTATTCTATTACCTCGATAGTCAGGCTTATGCACTGTTTTGATCCGGCGGGCTATGCTGACTAGGACTCCGGTCCTTCCAGGTTCAACCCTGTCAGACAGGCCAAAGGGAGCAGCCAGACGAAAAGCAGTTACACTCATAGGATTGTATGTCGCACTACTGACCGCGTAGGAGTGCTTAGGTAGTGAGGCACGATCCTATGGGCATACAGCAGAACTATTTTTATAGTTGCGGCACTGCTGTCTTCCGTATCAGGAAGAAGAGGGTTAGAAAAGATACCCTCAAACAAAGAGCACTCCGATCGCTCCAACGGTTGACCGTGACCGTCCGGCGTATTATCCAATACGGCAGGAAAAACATCGATATTCAAAAGCCCGATGTAACTTAGAATGCATCCACTGCGCACAGCAGTTATCAGAATCAGAAATTAGTCTTATCTATTGCACCCTCGGGTTAGAGAGGCCTCTCACTGTCAGATGAATCAGTCTGTTGAGTCATTTGCTGCGTATAAAGTCCACCTAAAAATTCCAATTTTCCGTTGTCTTGGGGGTTCGGCTTTTGAACCAGGGACTCGGAGTGAAGTCCCTCAAGTCAACTAACACCCTTTCGCGATTTAAACGACTGAGAAGTATCGGAACTTGTCGTTGCCTTGACAGACAATTCAACTCATTTTCACTTCCTTCCTTTGCTGAGAACTATCCTATGTCCAAGGCAAGACAAGGGGTAAATATTGACACTCTTAACATCCGCATTTTTCGACAAGCAGGCCTCTCTAGCGTGCAACAGTCGGGAACTGGATGTATGCTGTGTCTCTCAAGCGCGACTTTTCGACCCCAGAATTGCCCTTCGCCTGAGTTTACCCTTAAATAATGCTGTGGGTCGGTGGTTTTTTCTTAGTCTCTGATGGCGATGAAGCCAAGTTTCACGACTAAACTGGAGTGAGGATTACACTGCGCTCTAAAGTAGAACGGAGCCTGTTCGACCGGATCGCAGTGAATGGTCTTCTGTATGCCGTGAGACTAAGCAATCGAGTCAAATTCTGTCGAAAAAGGTGTTTCACTTAACATCACTCGCTTGCGCCGGCTTGATGGACGGACCGAAAATTGTGAGGAACAATTCAGCTGTCTTCTGCCTCACGAGTGAACCCGCATGGTACACGAGTTTCGCTACACCTAATCTTCTCGGACGAATATTCGGCACCCAGTGAGTTGCTAATAACGGTTTGCACTGAGTAGGGCAAAATCTTTGTCAAGTTGATTGCTTCAATGTGGCGTGCAGTTTGTGATGGTGTCTCGTCAACGTTAGATTACGGATAAACGGGTGTACGTTGGTCCTCCTCTTAAGCCTGAAGAATAAAAACAATCGGTGCTTCACAAGACCCGTGAAGGCCACAGCTCCAACCCTATTTCGTCATTCCTAATAACAACTGTTAGATGATGATGTAGAATACTAATTTGTTGCTGTAGAATATTCTGCAGTAAAGCGAACATTTGCAAGGAATAGGTCGACCGACTCAGCTTTTTAACTTAACCATCTTACCAATCTTATTTGTTTTCCTCACACTCACTTTTACGACCTTTCTTAAAGCTTATTTCACTTTTGCTTGATTTGCGACTGGCTACTGCTTGTCATCATTTTTTTTATTGTTCTAACTGTTTTTTTTTATTAAAAAAATGCAAACCCCGAGTTACTAATTCTATTTTGTGTGTTCACTTTAATTCTTTCCTGGTTCTTCAATTCACATTCAGATTGTTCTAGAAAACTACGCGTTTCCAGGGGCATTGATAATCGGCACTGATAGCCACACTCCAAATGGAGGTGGTCTTGGTGGTTTGTGTATCGGTGTGGGCGGAGCAGATGCTGTTGACGTGATGGCCAACTTGCCATGGGAGCTGAAAGCGCCCACCATCATCGGCGTCCATTTGACAGGCAGGTTATCAGGGTGGACCAGCCCAAAAGATGTCATCCTCAAGGTGAGTTTAACATCTCAACTGCATTTGTTTGCCCATGGCCACAGTTAACTTTACTTTTAAAGTACACTTATTTATCCAGTAGCGAATATAATCTCGCGCGCAAACTGAACTCTAATCTAACTTTGATTTCGTTAACGTCGTCGTGGTTAAAACGGTTTGTGTTGTTCACGGGCTTTTTGATAAATGTTCCTGTTTCGACTGCGGTAACGTGCTGCTTACAGTTTTCAGTGCTTTCTCGAACCAACTTAATCATATTATCGTTGTCATCGCTTCACCATCATCATTAACAGCAATATATTAGTGGTTTTCACTGATGCTTAACTGTCACACAACCATTGAAGGGAAAAGAAACCATGTACAGGAAGAGAATAAAAAAACTACTAAAAAATAGCTACGTCTATATTCAAACATTCAACATCAAGGTGCCTACACCTTGCAAACAAACAACCGAGCTGTAAGTGAAAGTAAGGCGTCATCAGCAAGACAGCTTCCTTACGGCTTTCACTGCCCGCATCATTAAGTGCACTCACTTCACAGACAACTCGGCCAAACAACGACAACATTCACGCCACTGAGCTCGATTAGCCGCCATCTCACCTAACGTCTCAAGCCACCGACTCTGTGAGTCGCGAGGGCCCCAGCCCGGGAGACGAACCCGACCTACAGTGGCCAACCCCTTCGTGAACGATTTCATTTGTCTACGCCAGGTCATCATCTGTCCACCTCGCACCTTACGCCAGTCGGCCGCAGCGTCGGCAAAAGTGCTCGGTGTGGCAGAACGACTAGCTGGCATCCTTAGTACATGACCTAACCATCTAAGTCTGTGCAAATGTAAGATTGAACAAAAGAACTCGTTTGACAATCAGTGCCAAACACCCGCTTCCTAACCTCCTCGTTGCTTACTCGCTGGTGCCACCCGATACGAGCGATCGAACGCAGACATCGGTGGTCAAATACCTGAAGACGGTTCACGTCCTCTACCCTGAGCGGCCAATTTCACTGCCGTAAAGTAATACAGCCCTCACTGTTGTCTGATATACGCGACCCTTAAGACTCAGAGAGAATACCTCTCTGTCGCCAGAGGTGTCCCAGATTAGAGAATACTGCCCCAGTCCTTAGAGATACGCGCTTCTATTTCATTCCCTACAACTCCACCGCCGCCGCTGAAGCATCGTCATCCATCATCATCATCATCGACAGCAATACATCAGTGGTTCACACTGATGCAGCTCCTCAAGTACACAAATCAGTCAACAACCTCCACAACTTCATTATCCAACATTAAATCTACGTAATCACAGCAATCTTGCAGAAGCACTTTGCATTTTGAGGCTGCAAAGCGCATTCCGAAGTACACAGCAGAATGTGAAATAGCGTCCAGCTTCTTTGAGCTGCTTGAAAATTGTCGAACGCCAACACCTTGTCGTCAGCATAATCGAGGTCAATCAGTCATTCACCAGGTAGGAGTTTTACGTGGGTATCTTATGAGTGTCACTGACAGTCTTCATTGTTAAGTCCATGATAAAACTGAACAAAAATGGTGAAAGGGACAGCCTTGACGTACGCCGCTCCTGGTGCTGAAACTGTCAGACAGTTCACCGTAAACCCTAACCTGAGCTGAAGTATGGGAATAAAGCGCCGACAGTATGTTCACATACTTGGTCGGTACACCCCTGCGTTTAAGCGACTCTAAAAGTGTAGATCGGTCTACCGAATCAAACGCACCTTTATAGTCGAGGAATACGGCGATTGTTGGCCGGCGGTACACATGACGCTGCTCCAGAATTTGACGAAGGGTAAAAATGTGATCTATACAACCCCGCCCAGGGCGAAACCCTGCCTGTTCTTCCCTAATGTTTGTCCTCCGAACTTCAGTGGGTCAACGAAGCACAATGGATGCCAGAATCCTAGAAATGACTGTTGAAGCGAGAGGCCTGGTGAGTTGACTCAAGTGTTCCGCCCAACGCTCTAACCTTCTGGACTTATTATAGATGAGTGTGCCATCTGTCTCGCTGATAGCTTCACTGACAGACGGTCGCCTGGGACCAGTAGCACGGATAAGTTTGAATTGTACCAATGTTCCCTGAAAGTAAAGCGGCTTCTGTTCCCTTAACTTTTTCCATTAACCAAGCCTCACGATCAGCCTTTAGACTACGTTTCAGTTTCCTACGGATATCTTCTAGACTTGTTATGTGAACTACCAGGAGGAATGTTCCGTCTGGCTTCTAACAACTCCAGGGATTTCTCCGAGAATCCAATGTTTGTTCACCCCACGTACCCCTGTGCCGCATGCTACAGTACCTGCTTCACGAATGGCCTGTGAGATTTGGGTCCAGCAGCTATTAGGATCTTCGGGTGAGAACTTCTAAGGCTGCTTTCTAGGTTGGTTTGGTACTTATGGTTTACCAGCGACATAGGCCAGTTTCTCAACAGCCAGTTGCTGCTGAAAACGAAACGACAACGTACCAACGCATGATCTGAACCCAAGAACGACAGTCCTGAATGGAACCCCACCATATACTACTATCTATCTGAGACCAGACCTGATTCGGAGAGAGAGGGCACTAGGTATAATACGATGCTTTGAACTAGTGTTGGCTAAAAATAGCTTATGCTCAGCGCACAGCTGCAACAGTCGCCCGCCATTATCCGAGCGATGTGATGCTATCCCAAACCTGCCACCTAAACGAGACTCGGCCTCACCAAGGCGGCCGACCTGGGCATTCATATCTACAGAACGACTGCGTCTAGAGCTGGCCTTAACAGAACCTGCCAAGCGGACGGCACAAAGTCTACTGTTAACAGGAATCCAATCTACTAATGCGGCTGCGGCGTCGTGCTGAGGACTATACCTACTCCAGCTTGACCGGTAGCGGCGGCCGTGGAGTCACCCGAAGTGTATAACCAGTATCGGGTAGACAGTGTGGGTGCTGTTAGTTCCATACGTTGACTACTGTCCTGGATTCTAGTCTCGAAATGCGACATCAACGAGTCTAACGTTCGTGCGAGAGCGCCTGTTGACCTATCTGTTTTAGAGTGCGAACGTTGAAGCACCTATATTAATTCGCATTCTAGGTCTAAGCAAGGGACGAGGGAGGCCTGAAGCTGAGTGGTAAGAGATGGGACTTACCGACACAGTGTTACTATGATTAGCTATATCTATTGTGGGACCTGCAGAGTAATCATCAGAAATGGGGGTCGGGGAGGGTGAGAGCTAAATTTGATAGGACAGTGGAGGAGGGGTCAGCAGTAGCATGTTTTCGCCTATCCACCCTGCTGTATGCAGCAGATAGGGCGACCCGGTTTATACTGCGAGACGGCCGATGCAGTATGGATTTATTGTTGTGAATATTCATGGTTGTGTGTGGGCTGAGATACTGCCAGGACGCCCAGACCTAGACAGGAGAACGATTAGGGTTCTCAACCAAAGCCTTTGGCAATGTACCAGAACTGGTACTTTTTCCGGAAAAAGATGCCAACCTTCTTCCAACCCCCAACCTGGAGGACCAGGAGACTGGTTTGTCAGACCTCTACCTATTGGCCTGCCTGGTATAAGTGACCCATCACTTGACATTACTCAATCAACACGTCACCTAATGTCACACGTAAAGCTTCGCCCTGTGTTGTAAACTTTGAGAACCTAACTTCACGTCTCGTTTAGACAGCACTACCTTATTCACAATCAAGAAATGCTTTTCCGCGTACTTCGTGATCTAGATAAAGCTGATAGCGTGGCCCACCTGAAAAGCATTCTTAATGTGGTATGTAGCATACTTATGGATGGTAAACCATTCAGCAGGATATCCTATCTAGGTTTGGGTAATCGGACACTATGCGCACCACATAACCTAGTACGGTACAGAAGCAAACGCTACGCGGTATTAAAGGCTGAATACGTAACTATAGAAATGATTTAGAAGATACCGAACTGCAAAATACCTTAACTTCGGCTGGACTGGGACCAGCAACAAAAACGTGTCCAAGTGCGGAAAACGCTCTACCAGCTGAGCCACAAAACCACACGTGGCCTCACGAAATTTACGTTTGCCTTCAATCACCCACCTAATCCACTGTGCCTTATGGAATCCGATGGATGACCCGGTAGATTGACTGCTCAAGCAAGATTTTTCAAACTGGTGCTGGAATCCACCTACGTCACTGTTGTGCATTAGACTTGTATTATTGATATGTATTGTGGCAGGTTCGCAGATTTCGCAAGAGACCGGCTGCAAAAAAGTTTTGACTGGACTGGAACCAGTGCCAGGAACAGCATGCGCAGAGGCAACGAACGGCCTATCAGCTGAACTACGTAACCACACCGGTTTCCTCGTTCGGCTCCCTATAACGTGATGGTTATGGCATCGGTTTTGAGTGTAAACATTCAATATTGAGTTCTCTCTCTATCAAGTGCCTCTGTTTCCGTTCACTCAACGTGATGACCTATAGTCCACAATTGACTTAGTTTGTGACATACCAACGGGTGCCGTTTTAGATTTAACTTGCTTTCCATTTGTAGTAACGACGTCATGTAAAGGCAACAGACAGTCTTTGCGAGTGCGTAAGTGGTCTTCATACTCCTAGCGTCAGATTTTATTCAATCTTCATTTCATGTGGTTGAATATAGTGAAAGAAACACCTAGCATAATGTCACTCGATACAAAGCGTGAAACAGAGTAAAGTGAATGCTACAAAATTCTTCCCTGTTCGGAACAGTTGAACGCAAAACGGCGCTCCCAATAAAAAGCGGATGTCTTCTCATGCCGAAGGTTGTCAAATCGGAATGATGGGAATCAGAAAGGCGTACCAGGTTCGAGTGCCCCGAAAAATAGAGAAAAGAGGATCGAAAAGTGTTTAGAAAGGGAGCACAAGTTCTTTCAATGTGTAGGGCCACCCGCAAGCGGTATCATTTAAATTCCAAGCAACAAAGTAGTAACGCTGTACGGACCCAAGCGTTGACGCTGATGATTCAGGCCATTCGGACCACATCGCACATTGGCTACCGAGTGACTGAAAACGCACCGTACAGCAAGAGATCGATTGACATTCACACAGTTCGTGTAGCTCGGCCGACGCACTTATCGACATTCTAGCTCTGTCTACACTCTCGGCGAATTGTATCGATGTGTATGCAGTGCTCCTGTCATGCTTTTAAAGTACTGTGAAGATACCGGTGATTGAAAACAGACGACCCTAAAGCATAACTCATACAAGCAGACCAAATCTGACTGCGCTTTATATTTGAGGTGTTATGCACTTCGCCTTTCAACACTTAGTTGCCATCGTGCCGATGCCACATGTGACAAGGTTAACACGTGTTCAGGCTTCGGTTGTTAAGCCAATACTCTTCTCTTAAAATCATTTATGCGTAATGCGACTACCTCTCCAGTCATATTTCTGTTTTGTCTTCAACGTTCCATGAATAGTGAACGCAACTGGAGTGAACGTTAACTACAAACCGGGACGACAGACTGATCTCGCCGTTTTGTCTAGGATGTTTCGTATAGCGCTACACATTAGGACATTATCATCAGCAATCAAGCATCAGTGTGAACCACTGATGTATTGCTGTCTATGATGATGATGATAATCATCAGCATATCCTAGAGTTCGGTGTCGGTCAGTGTAGAGTATTCGAGCACATTCAACGGTCAGCCGGAGCGCTTTCTAGGATGTTGTCAGTAGTTTGATTGATCGAGGACGATGAAGTCTATCAGTCTTGCCTCGCATCGCTTGTGATGATAATACAAGGTGGGAATTTGCATTCATTAAGTCGGAAATCCAGCGATTAAATATTTTTAGCATGTTGACACTTCGGAGATGAGTCCTTCCATGCGAGACATTTCTGACAGCTGAGTCGTTTGCTAAAATGTCACAAATAACTGCCTTCTGTATCCCAACAAATAACAAATTGTGTAAACTTTATGATAAAATCCATCAAAACCAAGACAACTTCAAAGTCGCAGTACGTTTCTTCCATTGCGTATCCCAATCCACACTTCACAAACACTTTCGTGCCGTATTGAGGTCAACCTTTAAAAAGCATAACAGCCGGTAACTGGAGTGCTATGGAAATTGTTTCATATCTTCATCATTAGCGACAGGTTGCGGAGACCGCTCTTGAAGACAGAGAAACTCGTGACCAGGCCGAATCCGGTTGGGTTGACTTTCTCATTCCAGAGCTTTTGTTGCAAGACAGCCAGTCCCTTGATTAGGATGGAGGAGATCCACTTGATCCGGGTCTTTTTTCATATGTCATATTTCCGAGGCATCACGAGACTTCATATTCCGTTAAGAATGAAACGTCCACCAGTCAAACTGCATTGCTGGAGCCTTAAGACGAAATCAGCTATGCGAATGGTCAGTCGAAGTAGTTCCCTCTATTGTGTTGGTTGTGTGACTGTACTCTGGCGTTACCCAGTTGGAAATTTTACAGCGTCAGCTTGCACTTCCAGAACGTCACATGGCCTGAGAAGCGCGTGGAGCATGGGTACTGATATCATAGACAGTTCGCTCTCGCGTTCAGGATGGCGTTGTTCTTACGCAGGTTTTTCAAATACTGCATTTGTTCGTCATGTCGCATGCGTGAAACGAGGTCCACTTGCCTTGAATTCGAGTCAGGCACGCAACTTTTGAAAGTGATCTCTCTTTCTACACATTTTGCTTACTGCTTTGCGAACGAGGTATTTAGAATGCGGATTTGCACTGTGTCACAGAATAGGCACTTGTAGCTAGCTGGTACTCCAATCATGTGTATCTTCAACCAACCATTTGAAGTAACCAGAGCTGCGAGAAGGCATGTTACGGGGTGTCCGTGTTTAGATTTTACCGTGTCAGCTGTTTATTAAAAAGCACTTGTTCATATGCTTCCAATGCACTGCGACAACGATTAAACGGAACGAACAACCTGATTAATATTATGAAGTTTTCTGTACACTCACAACACTGGATGTCATTGTTTGATCAGCGCGGAGCTTCACCGATCGCTAAGAGTTTGGGATTGTGTTACGTAGCGATACAGTGAACGAGTTGATGGTGTCTGTGCCCCCACTTGTTACCATGGTGTATTTCTTAGTCGACGATTCGACTTTTGTCAACTGCCCACTTGGTTATCTGTTTGCGTCGTTGAAAGTGTCAACAATTTAAGGAGGTGTTTGTTCGTCTGCTGATGCAGCCATCAGTCGATTCTGCTAGTGTGGACTTCACTGTAACTGCGAGGTAACTGATCGGTAATGCGTTGGACAGATTGACTAACTGGGTTGAATGTGGCGTTCGTGAAACTTACTCTCTGGGTAAAGGCGATTGACATAACTCAATAATGGAGTGTGTATGGTTCAGGCTGGAATAAAGGTCACGACGCATAGTGCTGGTGAGGTTATCCCTATAAACTGAAAGCCTCAGAGAAATTGTTTTCTTGCGCACCGTAAGCAACAACGGTCTTTCCGGTTCTGTTTGCTGCACATGTCAATAGTTTAAGACCACTCGTTTGTTAACAGCGTTTAGGCTGCTAACTCTCTCTTTTGTCTTCCGTGTAGGTCCTTTCACTTTCGACGAGGCCATGTTTGTAAGAACAATAAACGCGGAGCCAGCAATTTGACCTTAGCTTTGCGATGGTCAGACCGCCACCCCTGTACCATTTTGACGTCTCACGCATGAAATACCTAAAACTGGTAGACTACTGCCAGATTCGGCTTCGCTGGTGACTTTTGTATTGGACTGTATTCATATTGTTATAAAGTGAACGAAAATATTCACCGCTGATAAAAGCCAAAGTAGGATCAACATACGGCCTTTAAAGTATGGTTGTGACAATGCTATCGCTATCGCAACGCGTTTGCGGCACCACATTCAAAATGCATGGTTAAATGTCGACCATACTGTTACTAGACTGATGTTTCGTTTTACTTTTGGGCTGTACAGACCTGTACAGTCCCTCTAAACTTAGAGGATGCAACAATGGACACTGTCCTCGAGACCTCAAAACACCACAAGTATGGTATTGATTCGATGTTTGTTTGGTCATCTTGACCTACGACCTTACGTCACTAATTCGTGTGATCTTCCTTGTTCAGGTGGCTGAGATTCTCACTGTGAAAGGCGGAACTGGTAGTATTGTGGAATATTTCGGATCTGGAGTCGATTCTATCTCTTGCACTGGAATGGCCACAATTTGTAATATGGGAGCTGAAATTGGAGCCACAACCTCAGTGTTCCCGTTCAATGAGCGAATGGTCCGACTTTTTGAAGATGACAAATCGGGCTGGTATTGCACAGTTGGCGAAAGAGCACAAGGTGAGTCAAACATGCTGAGTTATTATATCGACTGCACAAATTGTTGTATGCTTGTGTAAGACGAATATTTTTCCTAGAGATGTTAAGCCAGGTTTTCAATGTTTTCACCACGAGGAATTCTTCTGCACGTGACTCAATCAGTCGTATACGCGCCTGGTCGATCAGGCTATTCAACCATAGGCAAAAGCAGTCAATGTAAGTGGAGCCTGAACCTGTGATTGCGTTTTCGATGGTCAACGTCATTTCTACCCAGCTACCTCGGACCGTAATAAACAGCAAGTTTTCCGTCTGTTCATCGAACCGGTTTCATTTAGTAAAATGCCAATGGGCTATTTGAACCACATTTTCCGACGATGCACGATTCTTACGGATTTGTTTATTTCTTGATCACTGGGTTCCTATTTTTCTCAGCGACTAGAAAACAAGTTAATTGGCTGGTCCAACGATAAAACTTTATCATGTGGTGTCCTGTTGACTGTATACTGAATGCCGGGGAACTCTTTCGAAGCTGAGTGCATTTTATGTTAGTCGTGCTAAGTCTGTTTCATTATCAGGTAATCTAAGGAACGATGTGAGGCTCTCTTGCTTCTCAGAGGTTACGGAACAGCTAGATTGAAATTCAAACTAATTCAGTGATTTCAAAATTCAAGGTCATTGAGTCTCTCTAGAGTCGCCTCATATGTCTCAGTCTGGATTTGAACAACCTGGCTGTTTATCTCATAGGGCACTCAAAAAGCCCGAGCACAGCAACATGGGTTGACCTGGTGTATTACCTGAACATTTTTAATTAGGTTATTTGGCTCACGCAACTATCTTAAACTCTTGTCTTTACCTCGTGAATGAAATTATTTGTACCTTCATTTTCAGAATAGTTCGGCACAACATCCTTTGTTTACATGCGACACCGTGTCGGAAGAGGCGGCATATGGGCTTGTCTGGTGTTTTAAACTTTAGCTTCTTGTAGGTGAACTCGAATGTTGAGCGCATCAGACCTGTGGACTGAGTGGCGGTTCTGGATGTCAACTTTTAGTCGCAGCTTATCTTTCAGTACCCTATTACAACTTAACAGTGACACTTTGGACTGTACCTTAATTGAAATATTGGGTGTGTACTAAATGGGATTTTGGCTCCGAAAACACAGTAAACTAACATTTACATCCAGGCTGCAGAATCACGTCTCGTTGATCAAGTTCCCATTCAGTAGTTGGAAAAGCAGTCTGTTTTGAGCATTTCTGCTAATTGATTGACGTCGTCCGTGTCCGAAGATATAGTATGTCTGTCTTCGTGTTACCACAGACGGCTTGTGTCTCGCCGCTCGCGGTTTCGTCCACACACACCATTGACGGCATACGTTTAGGATTAGTTTTTCAGTGTCTGAAATCACAGATCACCTGTGCACAGCACTCATTACAAGGGGCTTGCGCTGCGCCGTTTTTGGTTCCACTCACACATCACATATCCTATGTAAACCCAAGGAAATAAGACCAGGAGACGTGTGAATAAGGACGCGTTCAGCCTGCCGATACTAGTTAGCCAGTTGGTAGGCGAGTATGGTAGTCAACCCCGTATCTCTAGGGAAAAGGAAATTAGAAAAACTTCAATGATGGGACCTTAAGTGATTAAAAACAAATCGCAAATATATGGCAAGAAGTAATTCATCATAAGAGCATATAAGATTACATTCTAGATGGAAGGAAAAGTGAAGCAAAAGTGTTAAGATGGATCAAAAAACAAATAAAGCATTCGTCACAGAATACATCAATAAAGCTGAAGAAGAGAATGAGCAGAAGGCCACAATGACCCATGATTCTGAAACGAAGAACGAATGATTTATCAAATGACGGCGGTCGTTCGTTGAAATGAATGAGGCAATGTATAACTAGCATAACCTATTTGAGCCTAATGTACTCATCGTCTTTTCGCCGACAGTGTGCTATGGGCACATCGATGATCTAATAATCCGAGTCGGACGGCTCATTTGCAGCTGCGTTCATCGTAACGTCATATAGTCATGTCACCACGGTCTATGGTTCCTTTGTGTATCGTGCGCTTCAGTTCACGGCCACGCAATTATTGCTCATTGAATCTTCAGGTGCTCGTCCGGATCGTATTCTTTCAGGCAGCCCGGTTTATGACTATATCCTACCGTAATATGTGATCAATATTACGACGTGGAAGACTTAGTTGGGTAATATCCTAATGTCACAACTTCTTATTATCGGAATTTCAACTGCCTATTTTCAGTTGTCCGAACAGCAGCTGCTTTCGAATCCGTTCGTTCCCCGTCCTGCCAACGTGTCTTAACCAACGAAGCTAATTTAACAGCAGCATGGCCTCACTCCCGTCCATGTCCGCTTAGCAAAGTATCTGGGTGGTCCGACTACCGAATACCCAAGGTGCGTCTTAAACAGCAGATGGTAGCGGCTTTGGTACGACACATTCCTTTGCTACAGTGTTCAGGTTTCACTGCCGTACAACAATGTAGACAGCATCAGTGCGTGATAGACAAGCAGCTTAGCGTTCATCATCAAACTACGGTTCTTTCGGACACGTTTTTCCATCAGTCCGAAAGCAGCGCTATCCTCTGCCATACGAGTTCGCAGCTCGTAGTCCACGAACAGATCTGCCGACAGATTGCCACTCAGGTTGCAGAAGCCTATGCAGTTATCCACTGTATCTCCACTGATACACATTAACCACTCAAAGAAAAATGGAAAAAAGAAAATGCCTCCTTCGCACTGCCCAATCAATGGCTTGTGTTCATTTCCGCTGTGTACAAATAGCTTGCTATCATCTTTAAACAAAACCATGCGCATCGCCAAAGTACGTAAACGACTCGGAGCGCTGAAACCTTGAGCGTTTAGCATGCGGCCTTCTATGCGGTGTTAAATTTAAACACCGTTTTCTTAATTTTGAAGAGCAGTTGTGAGCATTGCAGTCAAAAATGGGCTAAGTAGGGTTGTGGCTAGGAAACAACTTTGCTTCACGTCAGTATCAATGTAAAAATCATCACAGGTCGATCCACACGACTGTACTTTCGCCCTCATACCCACATGCAACATTCTAATCAAATTGACGAACTTACCTGGACATCCAAACTTACCAAGCACCGTCCACAACGCCTCATAACTCACGGAATCAAAGGTCTTGAAATCCACGAAGAGAGCATACAGAGTGGTTGCGTTCCCCGGCATTTCTCCTGAATTTGTCGAGCAGCGAACACCAGGTCGATCGTACTGCCGACTCGCCCGGAATCCACATTGCTCCTCAGGAACATTGGCCTCCAAAACGTCCGCATTCAGTCGGTTCAGGAGGATTCTTGCAAGCACCTTGCCTGCGCAGCTCAGCAGACTTATGCCCCGATAGCTGTCGGGGCATTGCTTGCTACCCTTACCTTTAAACAAAGGTACTATCACAGCATCCTTGAAATCTTGTGGCATTTCTTCCTGCTCCCAGATGGAGTGAACCAGCTGGAGCAGTGCACGTTCCAGCGCCGGTCCGCCATTCTTCAGGATCTCAGCCGGCAGTCCATCTTCGCCTGCAGCTTTTCCGTTAGACAGTTGTCTAATCGCTCTTTGCACCTCTGCCAAATCCGGGGCGAGAGCAAGTGAAGATTTGATGGCCTGTTGCGGCAGGCTGTTCACGGTCACCCAATCAATGGTAGCAGGACGGTTTAGTAGGCTACCAAAGTGTTTGCGCCAGACCTTCATGATGTCCTCTGGCTGGGTGCACGAACAGCCGGTGTCCATGTCTACCAGTGCTTTAGTGGACTGGATCGATGGACCGAAGATCGCGTTTGAGCGTATCGTAGAACTGCCCGTGTTGTCGGCGATCAGCTTAAACCTGAATCCGCTCATCTTGCTTCCTCACCAGTCATCTTTGATTCCGTGAACACGTTTGGCTAGTTGACGACGAGTACTCCGGAATGTCGCTCTCTTGTCTTCATTGTCCGGGTCCATTGTGGAAGCGGCAAACGCCGCATTCTTCTCTCGTACCAAGTTGGAAATAGCCACGTTGTTTTCGTCGAACCAGTCCGGACGTTTCTGGCGTTCGACACCGATCGTCTCGGTGGCTGCCGCCGTGATCTGTTCCTTGAGGTGCTGCCACATATCCTCAGGGGTAGTGGATACAGGAGCGTCTTACAGACGAACAGCAACGGCACGTCGAAACGCAGCCCTTGTCTCACAGTTCTCTAGTTGTCTGCCGTTGTCCGGATCACATACAATAAACAGGCTTACAGACATGAATAAACAATTTGGTCCTGACCAGTCTATGATCTGTGCTACATTCAGCGCCGCGCATCACTCGCGTGATACGCACTTCACTAATGTCGCGCTGCCGCACAATCACGTAGTCAAGCAAATGGTGATGACCGCTTCGTGGATGAGTCCACGTCGTGATGTCGCTCGCATCCAGCTGGAATCGGGTGTTCGTGATAGCCAGCTCGTGAGTAGCACACAGGTGGAGCAGACGATCACCGTTCTCATTGACTGAACCAATGCCGTAGGGTCCGAGGACTCCCGGCCAAGCTACCGAGTCACACCCATGTTCACGTCACGCCAGAACACGCAGTCGGTCACTCACTGGTGTCGACCGGATTGTGACGGACAGCTGATCATAGAACTGGTCCTTTGTATCATCAGTGTGACACATAGTTGGACCATAAACACAAGAAAATGTGGTAGACTAACCTCGACCGAGTCGCAGGCGCATAGACAGCATTCGAGGACTGATGCCGTGCGGTTCGCCTATCATCAAAGCATTGATGTGATCAGCGACTGCGAAACAGACACCATGCTCCCGAGCACCGTCTGCCGGGTAACCTATCCAGTAGAAGGTGTACCCAGCACCTGCTTCTTGGAGATTACTTTGGTCTTCAGACCTTGTCTCACTCAAGGCTGCAACATCAATGCCGTGGCGGCTCAGTTCGAAGGCGATCAATGCGATGGAGGCATTCTAGCCGTTCTGTGGTGCTGCATCTCTCCAGCAGCGTATACACATCCCATGTCCCGACAGATGACGTCTCGTATCCATGCGCGTGCCTCAGATTGAGAAGCGGGGCCCCAGACTGAGCCACTGATGTTTTGCTGTCTATGATGATGCTGATGGTGGGGGACTGCCTGGAGTTAATCACTCAAGGGCCCGACTCACTTGGCTGTTGGAGGCGAACCATGCACGGGTATGCAGTGAATACTACCTTGATAACTCAGTCCGACTACTGCTGCTTGCAGCAGATATATTTTAAGATAATCATGCTTCTGGAAGTCTGTGCGGTTTTTTCGACCCTACAGGATAATATGCAGGCGGTCACGGTCAACCGTTGGCAGATCGGAGTGGCCTTTGCTTGAGAGTGTCTTATCTATCCCTTCCATACGTGGAAGACAACAGTGTTGCAACTATATAATTTTGTTGCATACCCATAGATTTGTACCTTATGGTCTACTCATCCCTACGCAGTCAGTAGTGCGACGTATCAACCTATGAGCTTAGCTGCTTTTTTCTATCTGTTACCATTTGACTTACCTGATGTGGTTCATCCTGGAAGGGCCGAAGTTCTAGTCAACAAAGCCCTCGGGATTGATGCAGTACAGAAGCCTGACCACCACGTCAAGGTAGCAGAAAAGGTCAGGACATACACGTGCACAACAACTCTGACGTTGACCTTGAGGACCATTAGATAGTGGAAGTCTCGTACACCTTTCATAAAGCTTGCAATCGGACCTGCACCGGAATTATGCGAAGCTTGTTTTGTACCAGCTAGTCTATACTTATCAAAGCCTCATGTATTATTTCATGTTACTGGTTGAGAGACCGCCTCATCAGTTATACCTGTGGTTACTGTATAGTTACAGTTTTTAATTTCATTCCTTTTTTAATTTGTGATAGCTAAGTGTAAACGATACCCTCCATCAATCACATAGTGGACCACCCCTGTCCAGGTTTGTACAGGCTTACAGCACCCACCCTACATGTAGCCGCATATACCACACTGCAGCAAACGCTTTGTGGTCTAAATGCTTGTAACGTAACTGAGTTTAACTGTTCCACTTTTTTTATCCCTACCGGTTAGGACTCACTGCTGACTCCCGACCCGAACTGCAAATATGATCGTTTGATCGAAATTAATTTGGACCAATTGGAGCCACACGTGAACGGACCGTTCACACCGGATTTGGCTCATCCAATCTCGAAGGTAGAGTGTCTGCTTTAGGAACATTGTTTTGTTTATTTAACCAATTCAGAAGAGATGACATACTTTTGGTTCCTTCAATTTTTTGTGTACACTGACGAACTTGTCTGTTTACCCACTTGTTTCACTTTCACGTTTTAATATATGCATTTTGGCTTCTACACATGCACTTTTTTGGGTGATAAATGGATAGAACATATGCTCGGTAACTAGTCTCATTTACATTGTTGATAAAATCATCTACAACACCGTCTAACCATTTTTCCTCGTTATGCTCTTATTTGATTCATTAGCGTACCGTCAATTGATTGACGCACTTACTCCAGACAGCGAGCATCGATTGATCGATTGGCTTATTTCTTTTTCACAAATACCCTAGCATTAGCGCGGTGTTCTCCTGAAAGAATACTCGTCTGTTTGCTTCGGTCATCATCAACAGCTGATATTCATTCACCACACAGCCCGTTTGGGGGTGGAAGAGGTGTGCTTGCTTGAGACTTAATTCAATAGACCCTGTGTTGTAATCTAAACATTAAGGAAGTCGAAAACGTGTACCCACTAGAAAATGGGCTTTCCCCACTTGCTAGTCCATGTCGGATTTTATTCCAATCGATATACACTCTTGATTCCATAGGAATGTGTTCTAACACTAGCATATCCGTCACGTCTTCCACGTCCTAAAACGTGCAATCGATCTGTTTCTGTCATTTTATCATCGCCTACCGTTTTATTTTATTCGGTAGGTCACAGTTTGTGCTAGCTGCGATTGTGTAACTACACCAGGTGTTGTATAGTACTGTTATTCTATTGTTGATGCCTTCTAGAAATGCTGCGAAAACGTTTGGAAAAGATTGTCGAAATCCACTCTCGAACTAATATCATTTTTTGTCCAATCCTCCGTTCCCACTAAACAGCTGGCTGCTAACGCGAGAAAAAACAATTGGCCTATGCATATCAACGTTGGTCTTATTGGGTCGTGTACGAACTCTTCGTACGAGGACATGTCACGTGCTGCCAGTCTGGCGAAACAAGCGGCAGCCCACGGAATCAAGGTTAAATCACAATTTCTGGTCACTCCGGGTAGTGAACAAATTCGCGCAACCATCGAACGGGATGGCATCATAGAAGTGTTTCGCAGCATCGGCGGCGTTGTCTTGGCTAATGCTTGTGGACCATGCATCGGTCAGTGGTCACGCCAGGTACATCTCGGTATTTTCTCTGCATTTGTGCTATTTGTCAACATTCGAGTTTTACTCGTCCGCCCCCCGCTGTGTCCCACAGTCTTATGAGACACTAATGTGTGAGTATGACTCCAGACACCATTTTACTACTGATCCTTTAAGTGGCTCAGTGTGGTTGACTGATTTAGTGTTAGTGACCATGATATTATAAAAGTCTCCAACGTCCCGCTGTGCAAGGCTGGCGGATTTCCGGTTAGGGAGTTCGCATCCACACCGTTGGTTAGAAACGCCCTCTAACAATGTGCTGCAGTCTGGTGAGACTATGTATGCAAGATTGCCAACCCTCCTATTCCTTTTTCTCGATGGGCAGCTTTTTGTATTTAGTCTCCTCCCTTATTTTTCTTTCTTCCTATTCTTCTCTATGCATTTGTGCTTACTCATTATTTTGCTATTTCGTGAAACATCGTTAAGACCAATGGCATCCCGAGTCAGCTCGAAGCTAAAAATGATGATGGTGAATAGCCCACAGAGCTGTAAAACGAATAGGTAACTTTCAATAGCCGTTGATACCTGTCTTTTCAAGATTGCTAGCGACCGTCGTCATGGCTATTATGTTCTTTCCATACGTGTCTAATACTGCGAAAATGCGAGTGATCAAAGCCAGACATCGTGAACACCCTCCGCGTTCGTTGTCTTGATTCCTCAGCTGTATAATGATTGACTTGCACAATCAGCACTCCAAAGAAAAACAAATCATATTTGCGCTGCAAATAGCGTATGACTGCAAACGCCAACCGACGTTTAGCTGTAGGAATTGTTACCTTCTCAGACATTCCTCTAGAGTTGACAGACCCCAAAACGGTTGAAACTCTCGCCGATCTCAAGCTGTTTATCATCATATTTGGGGGGTATTCGCGAGCTTCCATAAATATTGTAACAGCACCCTGTATTTTGCGGGTGAAAAAATCACGCCGAACTGCGGCCTCTACACTGTCGTAGATTCCTTCAGTTTTCTGTACATCACCAAGGCTGAGAACTATATCGTCTGCTTACTCAAAGTCTTGTAACTTTGAGTAATTCCACATCCTCTATACTCACAACCGATCAGAACAATCTCAAAGCTCTCGACTAATGCAAAATTAAATAAGAAAAGTGAGGCAAGGCAACCCTGTTGCATCCTATTTGAAATGCTAACGTTCAGCCGTAAATCATCATATTGCCTTAGTTTGTCCGAGCTATGACAGTCGATTATCTCGGGAGTGTAAGCGAATTGCGATTGCCAGTGTTACGACCTTTGAACTGTCTCAATTGTGCCTCACATATTCCTTAGACTGGCTTGAACGAATCAGTCAGATGATCAGGTGGTTTGATTCGATCAAATGCGCGATGATCGCAGACGAACAGGGCCTTATCGATCCTCGCGTCAGCCACATCGGTTGGTGCTCCCGAATGCGTTCGGATAATCGCCGTGTTGTGCGGCCTATGTAGCTTGTTCCACAGGAACAAACGAAACGGTAAACACAAAAAGAGGCGGCATGAACAGGCAATATATCTTTCAACTGGGAGCGCAACACTGGTGTGGAGGTAAACTGAACACGTAGATTGAGCTGCGAAGTGTTTTGTTAATTTCCACATTGAGCTTTTTGGTTACGCATTCGGCGACGCTATCATCCTTGATAGATAAGGAAATATAAACAGACGTTTCCTGCATTTTGTAGTTTGTCTACTGCTTTGTTTATTAGCATATTTTTATGAATAAACTCCTCCGGATAGCCATTTTCAACGAGTGTATTAGAATATAAACTGTCTTTCCTCTTCAATGCTGTCGCTCGAGCATATCTTCATAGCCCTGTCTATCGGACATCGAATTTGATTTATATTTTGCCTCAGTAATACAAAGATATTGACGTTTGTATAATGGCCCGTCCAGCTTGCCTTATGACACCTTTCGTTGTATCGTGTCACCATCGTGATGACATGAGCACGTGTAGGAACGTGTTACCTGCGGGTAATGCGGGTTCTAGGGTAAAGTGAATAGTTTTGTGGACAGAGTTGAAATGCGACAGTATCTCAACTTGTGCGGACCACGGAGATCATTCCTCCCTCCGTGCTGGAGCCACTCCATGATAGTTTTAATATTCAAGATGAGTATCAGGAGTTTTTGCGCGAACCGTAGGGTAATTAGCTTGGTCCCAGTCATTACTAAGGTTCTGGCATCCATTGTGCTTCGTTGACTCGCCGCAGCTCAAGAGGCAGACATTAGGAAAGAACAGGCAAGGTTTAACCTTGGGCGGGTTGTACTGATCAAATTTTTACTCGCCAAATTCTGGAGCAGCGTCACGTGTACCGCCGGCCAACAATCGTCGTATTTCTCCACTGTAAAGGTGCGTTTGATTCGGTAGACCGATCTACACTTTTAG